>VIEB01000047.1:720668-758641 GCA_006547085.1 Malus baccata | reverse complement strand
AGTGCTAAGTTACCTGGTTCGTTGTTGTATTTCTCTCTTGGTTTCATTTCCAACTACTCTATTAGTTTCTTAGACTTTGTGTTTCCCATATCCTTCATTTCTTTAACCGAGTACCTGAAGCCCCATTGCACCCTTAACAAAGACCTACTTGATCCAAAGAAGTTAATTTTTGATGTGTGGAGATGAGATCAATCTGCAAGCCTATGGTAGAGCATTCATATAATGATCTTTTGAGCGTATACACTTACCCCAAAACACTTTGAATGAAAATTTGAGCGAATATCTTGTGAGCTTAAGGGTTAAAGTTAAGTTGGTCCTGTAAGACTTAATTACATTTGTGTAGTATCAACTTTCGGCTATACTTGCAACTACACTCACACATGTTATGTTTTAGGGACAATTTTAGCTTGTGAATGAGGATTCAGAACCACATGTGTTTTTGCACCATTTCATTCTTGTTGGAACAATTATATGCTTCTCATACAAATGTTTTTTTTAAAAAAAAAATTAAATAAAATAAAAATCATATCATTTGTGTGTTGCATTTCCTTATTTTTTAATTGTGTGTTGCATTTCATTATTTTTTAAAGCATTTGTTTAGGGGGAGCTTAACAATATGAAAGATGTTCGTTTCTTTCCATGTTTATTCTTTTGATCATTACTTTAATATTCTTTTCCTCCCAATTTCGTCCCCACTTTTATTTTATCACATTTTGTTTTGTTCCACTTATCTTCCGCTGACTGCACCTGATAGTTAACTCTAAGGCCTTTGACCTTTCTAGACAAAAAGGGGGAGAAGTAGGAAGCCTATATTTAGGGGGAGAAGTAGAATTTCGAAAACCTGGTTGTTTTTGGTTGCTTGCTATTATAGATAAATGCTTTCATTTACAGCAGCATATATCTTTTGTACGTCACAGGTTTTCTTGTTTGAGTGTGTGCAGGTTACAGACTTCAATGTTATGCATGGTCGTTAAGTTTATTAGTTGTCTGTAATACTATGATAGAGGATTTTGTCTAGGAAATGCCAAAGGGGGAGATTGTTAGGGTAAAATTGGCAATCCCTGACAAAATGCATGAGTCTGTAATAGCTTAGACTTGTTACATATTTACAAATTGTAATAGTTTTAGTCTAGGGAGGTTTCTCACACTTTCAATGCGAAGATGTTACTGAATCACGATACTCATCCAGGTACGTTTGCATGCATGCCTCCAACTACATTCATCTGATATCTCATGTTATTGTATTTGGGTTAGGACTCTTACCCTTTGTGGGTTTTATCTCTTTAGAATGGCTTATCCTTTCTACATTAATTATTAAAACATGATTTCAAAATAATCTGATGGAATGGGAATTATCTAATTGGTTTTTGCCATCCTTATCAATTTACTGGGTGAGGTGCCGTGAGTGATATAGGAGTTAGGGTTTTGTTTTGTTTAAAAAGGCAGCCACACATGCATATATTCGGCTCCTTTTTGACAACCACACATGCATATATTCGGCTCCTTTGAAAAATAAAAAAGCAAAGGCAGCAGCTTGGCATATTTGGGAATAAGGAAAAAATATTTTTGATATTGCTGCTGTCTTGTGGTTTCAATAGCATGTGTTTTTAAAGAGAAAATATTATTTTCATGCTGATTTTCATTTGGTTTTTTATTGAATGTCAATTATGAAAATGTGCCTTGTGATTTTCGTAATTGATTGATTTTTCAACCAAACACTTCATCATATAAACATTCTGCATGATCAAGTTAGCATCCTGCAAAGTTCGAGGGAAAAGTGATTGACGGCTGCGTTAGTGTCGTGCCACTTCAACTCGAAGACTGAAGAAAGATCGAGTAGCAAAGCGCGGAGACAAAGCTGCCAACTGGTATGAGTGTCTAGTTGATGAGTTTTGTAAGTCTTTATGTATTCTTTCTTTCTTAGTGCTTCCTGGCTTGGTAGCCCGAGGATTTTCCCAGTGGTGGGTTTTGCCTCGTAAAATCCTACATCATGTGTGCACTTTTTATTTATTGTTTTAATTCCATATGAGTATGATAGTTTGATATGTGATATGAATGTGGATTTAATTTGAGAACTGAAAATTAAATTGAAAATTGAATTGGATTTTTAAATTGGAACCTATTCACCCCCCTCTAGGTTAAACTAGTACCCATCCTAGAACTTTCACTAACCACAAGACAACTATGATGCCTCAGGTCAAAAGACTACTTTGCATTATCCCAACCATGAGTTCTCATGTGACATGAGTATGAGAACTTCTTGCTGATTGTGTTCAGTGGACTCATTCTCTATTGAGCACCTACATGCTTGTCTTGGTGTCAGTCACACCAATGACTCCACACCAGTCACTCTCCCTAAGAGAAGACATAGCACGTACGGATCTTAACGAACTATCAATGCCCAATTAGTAATCCTATGATCAGGAACGTTTAGGATATGTATACGAAAGAGAATGGTCTCATGAATCTAACTTCTTTATATCGCATTCTCCCAATTACATATGCCTTGGTCTTATCGTTTAAGCATATAACATTTATATGAGACGGCTTCAAACAATAATCTTTGCCTTTTAAATTAAACTATATTAGTTTAACATGTGAAATGTCCGTAAAGTATCATCATATGATTGGTTTTAGGGCACATTTCCAAATTGAACGTTTTGACGACCCAATGTGCTTTGTGCTCCAATTCAACTAGAAGATGGCATGGTTTCCCATAGATGAGGCAAAATGGGGACATTGAAATTGGTGTTTTGTAGGTCATTCGATATGTTCACAATGCATCATTCAAGCGCAAACTCCAATCTTTCCGGTTTGGTCTAACGGTTTTCTCTAAAATATGCTTGATCTCTCGATTAGAAACCTCGGCTTGCCCACTTGTTTGAGGATGATAAGGTGTTGCCACCTTATGCATGACGTTATACTTCTTGAGCGGCACCTCAATGGTTTGATTGCAAAAATGGGAGCCCCCATCACTTATGAGAACTCATGGCATTCCAAATCTAGCAAATATGTTAGTTTTCACAAAATCTGCAACCACTTTATAATCATTAGTACGGGTGGTTTTTGGTTCCTCCCATTTCGAAACATAATCAACCGCAAGTAAAATATAAACAAAACCATGAGAGAAAGGAAAATGACCCATGCAATCAATGCCCCAAACATAAAAAATTTCAACACAAAATATAGAGGCCTGCGTCATTTGATCTTTTGAACCAATGTTTCCGGTTCTTTGACAATGATGTGAAATAATTTAACACGCAAATTAAACCCCATTGAATATGTAATTGTAGTATTAAGCAAGTAGGGATCGTTCTAAACCAGAGATTAACTAGGGCTGCTAACCTACATAAATTAAACTCTAAAACACTATGCTAGACTTAAAAACACAAGACTAGACTCTATAGACTCTAAACTGACCTAAAACACTCAAATCAGCAAAACTAAGTTAAAAAAAAAACTCAATTTTGGACCTAACAAGTGATTTGGACGAAAATATAACTTAATTGGACTCAAAAGACTAAAAGAAAACAGATTATGACTTAACTAACTCAAAACACACTAAAAAGACTCAAAACAGCACAATACTAACAATTAGACTTAAAACAGACTCTAGGGAGTGAATTGGACGAATTTAAGACTAAATTGAGACTCAAACAACTTTTATGGATTAATTCTAACTTATATTAACTCAAAACACTCTAAAGAACCTAGTTTGGATAGATTCTAACCTATAAAACCAAATAGAAAAGGGGGCTTCGTTTTGACGAAATTGAAGTAAAACTAAACAGATTGCAAAACAAAGTAAACTAGATATGAAATTTGGGTGAATTGAATGGTGAAATAGGCTAGTTAGATGGTCCTTCTCCACACATAAACATATGCAACATAAATCAATTTCCAGTATTGTTTCTTTAAACCATGAACGACAATGCCCCAAATTAATTGTGAATGCACAAATTAACTCTTAGATTTCCCAAAATTCATTGAATTAAATGGACAATGCATCGCAACCAAATTATTCTTCTCAAGTTCCCTATATGAACAACATGATAGAGATACATTCAAAGATCATTAAGTTCCATGGAAATCATAAGCATTGACAAGGCAATTATAACTATGAACTGCATGATACTCTTGCCAAGAATCTACTTAACACGATTGTGACTAACGATCTCCACTACTTGTAATTATAAGTTCCTAACGATTAGGTGAAAGTCCCTTATAATTTAGCATCAAATTCATGTATGTAAACTAAGTATGAATCCTTAATCAACACACAAGAATAAGTTATCAATCAAATAGATAAGTAAATCACATTCATGTTTTACGAAACAATAACTGAAATGAATCAATTCATATTAAACATATGTCCATGGCTTTGAATTCACCTCTAACTAAAAAAAACTTAGTTACACATGTTCATAGCAATTGAAAAACAAACTGAAATAAACATTGAAACTAAAATGATGCGAAAATTACTCAACGCACAAATTAAACCCTCTTGTATCAATTGTAGTAAAGAATGTAAGTAGGGATCGTTCTGGACCGGGGATTAGGAGGGCTTGCTAATAACCTCTAAACTGACTTAAAAACATATAAACAAAGGTAAAAACACTAAACTAGACTCAAAGAACTCAAAACAAACTCAAAAGACTCAAAACAAGCTAAAAATGCTCAAATCTGCCTAAAAACACAAACTGGGCAGATTTGGACTCTAAACACACTTTTGGACGAATTTTGGTTTTAACTTGGTTTGAAACCCTTAAAAGCACAAACTAAATCAGTTTCTAACTAATATGATGCAACAAGGTAAAGGGGGTTTTGGTTTTGATGAATTTGAAAACAAAACAAGTAAATTAAAGAATTAATGAAATCTGCACGAATTTGAGTAAATTGAATGGATGGAAGGCTAGCTAGGAGGTTATTCTCCACACATGACACACTTGCAAACAAAACGATTTCCAGTTGCTTTTCAATAAACTACGAATTCTCAACGCCCCAGATTAACTGTGAATTGCACTAATTAACCCTCAGATTTTCCTAATTTCATTAAATTGGATGATTACATACAACAACCCAAAACATTCCCCACAGGTTCCCTACATGAATTGCATAATAGAGATACAAGCAAGAATCATTAAGTTCTACGAAAATCATAAGCATTGACGAGACACTTGTAACTATGAATTGCATGAAACTTATGCCAAGAATTTACTTAACACGGTTGTGACAAGCAACCTTTACTACTTGTGAATATAAGTTCATAACGATTAGGTGAAACTCCCTTATATCCTAGCATCAGATTTATGCATGAAAATTAAGCGTGCACTCTCAACCAATTCAAATGGATAAGTAAATTGAAATCACAACTTATGAATCACAACTGAAAGTAATCAAATCATATTGCAAGCATGAACATGGTTTCGAATTTCCCCCTAGCTAAGGGGGGTTTAGTTCCTCATACTCACAAAGCAAAGATAAACAAATTTAGACATTGAAAACAAAGAATGAAAACACCTAAAAACGCTTCAACAATCCAACTTGAATGGCAAGCACGTCCAAGGGTCCTCCTTCTTCTCTTTGTTACGGCACAAGGTGTGCTTTGATGGATACGTATGGATATATGGAAGGGAATGGCTGAATGTGTTCAGAAGAAAAGACTCTGCCTTATGGCAGAATGTGTCTTCCTCCAGTCTCCCTAAATTGTTCGTGTGAATGTGTCTTTGCATGGATCTCCCCCTTTATTATGGTGAAGGGTGGATGTATTTATAGGCTAGGGAGAGGACCACCATCTAATTAAGGTGGTAGTGGTGTATGTTGTGGTAATGAGTGGATGTAATGGGTGTAGTGGGAGAATGTTTGGTAATAAGTGGATGTAATGGGTGTAGTCGGTAAGTGTTGTGGTAATGAGTGGATGTAGTGGGTGTAGTGGGTGAATGTTTGGTAATGGGTGGATGTAATGGGTGTAGTGGATGGATGTTTAGTAATGAGTGGATGTAATGGGTGTAGTGGATGAGTGTTTGGTAATGAGTGAAAGTAATGGGTGTAGTGGATGGATGTTTGGTAATGAGTGGATGTAATGGGTGTAGTGGATGAGTGTTTGGTAATGAGTGGATGTAATGGGTGTAGTGGATGAGTGTTTGGTAATGAGTGGATGTAATGGGTGTATTGGATGGATGTTTGGTAATGAGTGGATGTAATTGGTGTAGTGGATGAGTGTTTGGTAATGAGTGGATGTAATGGGTGTAGTGGATGGATGTTTGTAGTTGTTGGTCAACACACTTGCACACACACATGCTAATTTCTAGCCTTCTAATCTTCAAAAATGTCCATCCTCATGTCTCCATGCTTGCACTATCCAATCTTGGCCCAAAAATGCTCCAAAATGCTCCAAATAGCACTTTGTTGCCAACTTTGTTATTTGAACCTACAAACACACAAAAATAGCTTAAAGTACTAAAATAACTAGAATTAAACTAAGTAAATGCCAATAAACAAGCTAACTAAGTTGCATAAATATGCTCCTATCATAGAACGAGGGAAAAAAGAGCTCTTAGAACTCCAATGGTTGCAGATGGCTTGTGCACAAGGTCCTTGCTCTAATAGAGGCTCGACAAACTTTTCTTCTTCCTCCCAAGGGTGCAGCAAAGGTGTATAATGGTATAGAATGGTGTAGAATGGTGTAGAATGCGGTTGAAAGGGTTTCTGAGTAATATGGGGGGTGGTGGACGAAATTGTGGCAGAAAACACATATTTATAGCCTAGGGTTTTGACAAATTCTGATGGGAAAAGGCTTAGAATTTTCGGCAAAGGCTTGGGCCTTAATCCAAAGGGAAAAAGAACTAGGGTTTGTGCAGATTTTAGGGTTTCTAGAAGGGTTTGGGGCTCCACTTTTGTAGGGCTTCTAGAAAGAGTGTGTTTTGGCTGATTTCTATCCTTCTAGAAGAGTTTGGGATGCCACCTTTCTAGAACTTCTAGAAAGGTGGGTGCAGCTCATGTATAAGAGAAGGGATAGGCCTTCTAAAGGGTTTTAGCATGTTCCTAGCTTCACTTGATCTTAAAAAACGTCCATTCATTGTGCTCCGCATGCATGCAATCCATTCCAGCCCATAATTGCTCTAAAATGCTTGAAAATGCACTTTCTTGCCAACTTTACCAATTAGACCAACAAGCTAACTAAGTCGCATAAATATGCTCCTATCAAATTCCCCAACACTTAGCTTTTGCTAGTCCTCGAGCAAAACAAAGGAAACAAAACAAACAAAACAAAACCTAAACCTTCCAACGTTTGCCTCAGGGATTTCCAATGAAACATGATATGTTAAAAATCACTACTCACATAGATTTTAGCTTTCCTTACCCTCGAGCGCATACTTAATCACAGTCACCACTCACTAGCTCACATTTAATCAATTAAAACAACACTTTGAAGGTAGTAACATGCCTTAGAGAATTCCCTCAATTCGTTACCGGATATATACTCTATTTTCACACAGATTTTCTAACTATACTCCCTATACTTGGTATATATGAGAAGATTGATGTAAACATGTAGACTAGCCACTCACATATGTTTTAAGCAAAGAAAGCACTTTTTGGAATTATTAATGCATGTATATATATATGATCTCATGAACGGAATGCTACTACTTATACGCGAGAACCAGGGATACCATATGCTCATACCAATCCCAAACTCCACATATTGAAACACATAACACCCAAGATAGAAGTCTAAAAGTTGTAACGGGACTAAGGGTATTGGCTAACAAAGAAGGGTAAGGAAAAACAAACGTTAAAACAATAGTAAGCAAAGCAATGAAATCAACTTAGAATTCACTCTTGAATGCAGCAAATAACTTGAAACACTAAGGGGATTTCATACACTTAGGGTCATATTCAAACTTTTTGGACCCTTTATTCAAGAACCAATACTCGTGAGTTCTTTCTCACTTATTTCACAACTTTTCTTCTTTCTTTTTCCACTTTTTTCACGTTTTGTTCTTTTTTTTCTTCTCTTTTTTTTTTTTTCCTTTTCAAACCTGTGCATATATCCTTCCCCCACACTTGATTTCTACAATATGTTTGATCAAAAGGAATTCCCTCTAAGTCATGCTCCACTATACTATACTTTAAGAACAAGGGTATGGATAGTCCTATTCTAGACTAGGTGGGAATAATGTGGCTAACAACGAAAATAGGCTAAATAAGGCTCAAAGGGGTTAAACCTACAAAACAAATGCATGGGTTGAAGGCTTCTTGGCTATGGTGGTAGCTACTAAACAATTTCATCTTGTTATATGTTATGCATTCAATTTTTAAGTTTTGAATGAAACAGGCATGAGTTCTAGTATTTGGAACTAAAGTGATAAAACGCATTCTAAGTAGCAACCAAGCAAAGAAAAATGAGATCATGCAACGCCTTTAGAAAACAAGAAATTACATATTAATAACTCTCCAAATAAAATTTAGGCTCAAGTTTCTTATGGATGTAGTGTTAGTTTGAGTTCTTTCCTTCAAGCATGTTACAAAAACTAATTTTTTTTCCTTTATGATTACATGTGAATTTGTAAGCGACAACTATAACCAAACATAAACCAAAGAGCATATCAAACTGTCACCCATGTTTGTAACTTTCTTTAACATTCATGCAATTAAAAACCAAATCCTTATCATTGTGTTGGAAGGTACCCTAAGACAAACACACAAAAACGACTCTAAAACGACTCTTTTTGGGTTTTTCAAAACTTTTTCTTATTTTTTTTTCAAATTTTTGTATTTTTCTTTCAAGACACACTAAAACAGTTTAAAACACTCTAAAAACACTTAAAAAAAGTGAGAAACAACTCTAGTTATGCTAGGTGGTAAAATCCTAAGAATTTTCAATAAAAAACAATTGTTTACCCTCCCCCCCCACACTGAAACCAAACATTGTCCTCAATGTTTCAAACATAGACTCACACATAAGCAAACAAATGACACAACTAGCGTACACGACAAAGAAGGCAAATTAAAAGCAAGAAAGAGTAGAGGTTAAGAACGCAAATTTGGTTATGGAGCTCGAATTCCTTCATTCCTCGTTTGAACAGATGGGTTGCCTCCCAAGAAGTGTTTGCTTTAACATCTTCCAGCCGAACGATACCTCCATTTAAGCTCCATTGTAATCCACGGCATGAAGGGGTACATCCTCCACGACATGCTCCTCATCTCGTGCATTGGATCTATGAATGGCAAGAGGTAGTGATCTTTCCTGATTGTGGCATTGAGCATCTTAAAGTTAATGTAAAGCGTCCCACCACCTTGAATTCGATTGGGTACCTGCACCAAAGATGGTAACAACCTATTAGTTGAAATGGGAATAGGAATAGGAATAGGAATAGGAATAGGAATAGGAATAGGTGGCTCACCAATGTACTGCAATGAAGGTTCAAAAGTGGTAGCACTATCAACAATTGCATGGGAGGTGCTCTCGGCCAGATTGGGTGTTTTGAGGATAGTGGGGTGTTTCTTGTGCTCCACTCCACTTCCCTCTTCGATAGTGGTGCTAGATTCCTCCTTCTTGATTGGTGTTGAAGATTCTTGCCTTATATTTTTAAATACATCAATGGAAAAACAAGAACGAACATGATTAGGCTTCTCCACATAGTCAGAAATATTAAAATTAATCATGTCACCACGAAAAGCCATAGTGATTGCTCCTTTGGCCACATCAATCTTGGTTTGAGCTGTTTTCATGAAAGGTCGTCCAAGTAAGAGTGGCAAGGATGGAGAGTGGGCTGAATCCTCAATTTCAAGCATATAAAAATTACACGAAAAATCAAATGGTCTACTTGCACCAAAACATCCTCCAAAACTCATTTTGGATATGCATTAGAATGATCGGCTAATTGGATAATAACTCCATCATTTTTAAGCTCTCCTAAATTCATAGATGTATAAACAGAATATGGCATGAAATTAATGGAAACACCTAAATCTAGCATGGCATGTTCAAACCTTGTATTACCAATTACGCAAGGGATAGTAAAACTACTTGGATCTTTGTATTTAGGTGGCAGCTTTTTTTGCAACATTGCAGTGACATTCTCACTTACATGTACCACCTTTTTCTCCTGAATCCGTTTCCTTGTTGTACAAAGCTTCTTAAAAAACTTGGCATACTTTGGGATTTGCTTTATAGCATCAAGGAGCGGGATATTGACGTGCACCTTTCTAATCATCTCCAGAATGTCTTTTTCATCCTCTTCATTCTTGGCTTGAATAAATCTACGAGGGAAAGCTGCATTGGGTGGAATAGGGTTAGAATGAGTCAAATTTGGAACCACTTTACCTGAGGTGGACGGCTTAGGGTCTTTAGGGGGCTGCGGCAAGATTGTCTCTTTCCATGTCGTGGCTTTGTCCATCTCTTCCTTTTCGAGCAACAACTTGTCGTCCTCATTTTGACTTGATTTGGACGTGTTTAGCTTAGTTCCAACCTCCTTACCACTTCTTAACGTGATGGCCTTAGGGATTTCAAACCCTCCATTTGGATTCATAATGGTTGAACTAGGGAGTTTTCCTTCTTCTTGAAACTGTCCCATGAACTCTGAAATCTGCCCTATTTGCTTCTTTACTTCACTTATCTCCTTGGCTTGATTTTGTTGGCCCTACGTTAATGAACTTAGTAATTAAAGAAGTGTATCATTATCTAATGACGACCCTGAGTTTGTTTGGGCAGATTGTGGATGAGGTTGAATTGGTGCGAATGGTCTCTGATAAAGCCCGGGAGGTGACTGTCGATACCTCCTTGTTGTTCAGGTTGTTGAGGTTCTCTTCATTTGAAGTTTCGGTGATCTCTCTAGCCTGGATTATAGGTATTAGAGTATGGATCATTCCGTGGCTGATTTTGGCCTTAGTAGCCCAATACATTTGCACTTTCCCATCCTCTATTCTCTATCAATTGAGGGCATTAATCATTGAGATGCCCCTGCATAAAGCACACTCCACATATGGCTGCACTTTGCACTTTGGTTCCATCAACAACCTGTGACACAAGAACAGTGAGATTAGCCCATTGGGATTGAATTTCAAAAATTGCACTTACCTCATTCACTTGTTGTTGATGTCGTGGGTGGTCATTTCCTCCACCTCCTTCGTATTGTTGTGCATTTAAGGCCCGATTTACAATTAAGATCTTTGCAGCAACTGAAGTCTTGTCAACCAAAGCACCTCCCGCTGAAGCATCAAGCATTTGTTTCTCAATTGGAAGAAGTCCTTCATAGAAATATTGAATTAGAAGCTCCGCCTTCATCTTATGTTGTGGGCATAATGCAACTAACATTTTGAAACGCTCATAATATGTTGGAAACGATTGTCCTTGGTTTTGTTGAATGCCACTAATTTTCTTCCTAAAAAGAATAACTCTTGAAGTTGGGAAGAATTTCTCCAAGAATGCTCTTTTCATGCTTTCCCAAGAAGTGACGGTCCCAGGTGCTAATTCGTAGAGCCAATCTTTAGCCTTGTCCATTAGAGAGAATGGAAGGGCTTTCATCTTCAAAATATTCCCATCCACGTTGATGGGAGTCATACTTGAGCATACTACTTCAAATTCCTTCAAATGCTTGTTTGGATCTTCCATGGACAACCCATGGTATTTGGGAATATGATGCAGCAAGCTTAACTTCAACTCGAACTCATCGATCTTGCCTTGGGCAGACACGGGGTATTGAATGCAAAGTGGCACGGCATTGTCTAATCCCGAGGCTGAAAGTTCTCTGATTGTTCGATTGTCAACAGCCATGTCTTGTTCCTCTTTGAATTCCTCTTCAATTTCCACTTCAGATTCGGAACTAGAACTAAGTGAATTTGGTTATGGCTGCTTCCTTTTCCTTCTCAACGTTCGTTCAAAATCGTCGTCAAACTCCAAGATTTTTGCACTAATAGGTTGAGAACTTCGAGTCATAAACTAGTACCTAAAACAAAGAAAACTAGACAAAACAAAATCAGAAACACAACTAAAAGCTGCAGACAGAAACAAAGAGGGATTAGCAATTTTGCTAATCCTCGGCAACAGCGCCAAAATTGATGTGAAATAATCCAACATGCAAATTAAACCCCATTGAATATGTAATTCTAGTATTAAACAAGTAGGGATCGTTCTAAACAGGGGATTAACTAGAGTTGCTAATTGAAGGAAAAATTTTGTCCTAGCTAAGAACATGTGAGAATATTTGAACACATATGCAAACTATTAACAAATTAAAGTAGGCATACATTCAAAAACAATTCTAAAACCCATGACTTTCAAAGCCTAGTGAATGGTGAACCACAAGACTCTTTAACAACATTAAAGAGAAAGAAGGTTTTAGAGATTCATTACCCTTGAAGCTCATCCTTGTTTACATAAGGGATTCACCTAAGTGGAGGGCCTTCAAGTCACCTCCTAGCTCCTTGGATATTCCTTGTGATTTTCTGCCTTTTGATGCTCCTTTGCTCCTTGAGGACGTGAGGAAATGATCTCCAAAAACACCAAAGATTTGGTGTGTCTAAGTCTCCACACCAAGGATGAGGTGTGAAGATGAAATGGATGACTTAGACAAGAAAAGATTGCTAGCTATATCTTCTCTAAGTGACCGGCCTCCTTTAGAGAAAAAGAGAGAAAATGTTTCTCATCTTTGCCTCAAGAAAACCCTAGTGAGTTAAAAGCTATAAAGATGCTTTTATATCTCTTTTCTTAGGTGATTGGCAAACTTGCAATTAAGCAAAACTTACCACTCCCTCACTATGGCTGGCCTCTTTTAAGTGATTGGGCTATTTGCCCATATTTGTTTTAGTTGTCATACAACTTAAACATAATGGGCCTAGTGGACCAAACCCTTTTGGACCTCGAAGCCCAAAACTAACTTAAAAGCCCAATACAAACCTTTCGTATAATTAATTGACTAATTAATTAACCTTGACCATATTTCAATTAAACCATTTAATTGCTTATCCATTTCATTTATATTTCTTCACTTTCATCCTTACTCGGTGTACGATCCATTAGGTTCCAATTAGCGAGGCAGTGGGCGATTGTTACTCTTAACGATCGATTGTGAATTGAAACTACATTTCAATTCTCCCTTTGATTAAGATTAGTGTTTGCTAATCTTTAGGGCTTCCACAAACCATAAGTGACACCTAGCAGCATGTCATGGCTACCCAAGCTAAATAGAATTGGTTGGAGAACCTATCCAGTTACAATTACAATGCAATACGGTCATTCTCTAATACAATACTCTTAATCACATTGTTTGAGTGATAGTTTGTATCATGTCTACTATCCAATGTGATACTTCTCTATATGATTCAATTGAATATAATTTGGAACATACTTGCTAAGTCATATTCGTATGCTTTGGCCAAAGACTCCCGAATCATATCTTAGAGTATTCTCCTTCCACCATGGAAGGTTAGAGATTCCTTGTTGTGCATTCATATGCCCACATGACTAGATAGCTTGACCGCAACAATGCCGTGGACACTCTCGATGGAATGCCTTTGACATGATCAAAGATCAAGGACCTAACCATTAGACATCTATGATGCCTCAAGTCAAAGGACTACTTTGCATATTGCAACTTACGAGTTCTTACATGACATGTATGTTCGAACTCTCTTTTGATCGTTGTTCACGGTACTCGATTACTCTTTCAAGCACCTATGTGTTTGTCTTAGTGTCCAACACTAAATGACTTGAGACTAGTCATACTCACGCTTGAGTTGACATAACACATACTAACCTTAGCGGATTGTCAATGCCCAATTGGCAATCCTATGGCTAGGAACATTTTAGAAATGAACATAAGAGAAAGGCTAGACTCTATAGACTCTATAGACTCTAAACTGACCTAAAACACTCAAATCAACAAAACTAAGTTAAAAAAGCTCAATTCTAGACCTAACAAGTGATTTGGACGAAAATATAACTTAATTTGACTCAAAAGACTAAAAGAAAATAGATTATGACTTAACTAACTCAAAACACACAAAAAATGAAGGAAATTTTGTGAAAACATGTCCATTTGAGCAACATCTATGGCATGCAATTAACAATTAAAGGCGGAATCATGCTTGTATGCACTAAAAAACAAAACATTACCCATGAAATTCAATGCCTAGTAGTTATGTGAACCAAGACTCAACTCAAGAACAAAGTGAGTTGAGAAATTTTATACCTTTGAAGCACCTTTTTGCTTAGCAAAGGTTAATCACCCATGTAAGGGCCTTCTTTCCTTTGTCACCTTACTCCTTGGCTCCATGGATGTGGATGGAGGAACTTTGCTTCTTGGCTCCATGCCTTTCTGGATATGGATGGAAGAATTGTTTCTCCATAAGTCTCCAAGAGTTAGATGCTAGTAAACTCTCCCATGGTGGCCGGCTATTCTAGAGAGAAAAGAGAGTAAGTTTTTCTCACTTTCCATCCTTAGAAAACCCTAATGAGGATGGAGCAAAGATACCCCTTCTATGCTTTCAACTTTTGTATGCATTTTGGACGAAAAGGCCCTTCCTCTCTCTATGGCCGGTTTTCCCAAGCCTTTGGGCTGTTTTAGGCTTCTTGAATTTTGTTTGTTAAGTTGTCATACAACTTAAGCTAATGGGCTTGACGATTCGAAGCTCAATTTGGGCTTTAAGGCCCAAACTAACTCCAGGTTTAAAACGAACTTATTCGTTTGATTAATTAACATATTAATTAATTCTTGCCATAAACAATTAAACCATCTAATTGTCCGTACTCATCTCCATCAAATCATTCAAGCATTACCTTACACGGTGTGCGATCCATTATGTACCTTTTAGCGAGGCAGTGGGCGATTAAAACTCTTTCAAATCGATTGTGAATTGAAACTTACTTTCAATTCTCCCTTTAGTGATTATACATGTTTAGGGCTTCCACAAACCATGAGTGACACCTAGCAATATGTCATGGTTACCCAAGCTAATCAGAAGAGGTGGAGAACCTATTCGGTTTACGATTACAATGCAATACGGTATTTCTCTAATACAATACTCTTGACCACATTGTTTGCTTTGATAGTTTATTCATGTCTATGTCCAATGTGATTCATTTACTTATATGATTACCTTGAATGTGATTTGGAACGACTTCTTAAATCTCATTCATACTCTGGCCAAAGATTCTTAATCATATCATAGAGTATTCTCCCTCAAACGGTTTAAAGGTTAGAGATCCCTTGTTGTGCATTCACTTGCCTCCATGGCTAAGTGGCTTAACCCCAACTACGTCGTGGACACCCTCTGATGAAGTGACTTTAACATAATCAAAGATCAAGGACCTAACCACAAGACAACTATGATGCCTCAGGATAAAGGACTACTTTGCATTATCCTAACCATGAGTTCTCATGTGATATGAGTATGAGAACTCCATGTTGATCGTGTTCAGTGGACTTATTCTCTATTGAGCACCTACAGGCTTGTCTTAGTATCAGTCACACCAATGACTCGAGACCAGTCACTCTCCCTAAGAGAAGACATAGCATGTACTGATCTTAACGGACTGTCAATGCTGAATTTGCAATCATATGATCAGGAACGTTTAGGATATGTATACGAAAGAGAATGATCTTATGAATCTAACTTTTTTAGATTGCATTCTCCCAATTACATATTCCTTGGACTTATCGTTTAAGCGTATAACATTTATATGAGACGGCTTCAAACAATAATCTTTGCCCTTTATATTAAACTATATTAGTTTAACATGTGAAATGTCCGTAAAGTATCATCATATGATTGGTTTTAGGGCACATTTCCAACAAAAAAAGACTCAAAATAGCACAATACTAACAATTAGACTTAAAAAAGACTCTGAGCAGTGAATTGGATGAATTTAAGACTAAATTGAGTCTCAAACAACTTTTATGGATTAATTCTAACTTATATTAACTCAAAACACTCTAAAGAACCTAGTTTAGACAGATTCTAACCTAAAAACACCAAATAGAAAAAGGGGTTTGGTTTTGACGAAATTGAAGTAAAACTAAACAGATTGCAAAACAAAGTAAACTAGATATGAAATTTGGGTTAATTGAATGCTGAAATAGGCTAGTTAGACGGTCCTTCTCCACACACAAACATATGCAACATAAATCAATTTCCAGTATTGTTTCTTTAAACCATGAACGAAAATGCCCTAAATTAATCGTGAATGCACAAATTAATTCTCAGATTTCCCACAATTCATTGAATTGAATGGACAATGCATCACAACCAAATTATTCTTCTCAAGTTCCCTATATGAACAACATGATAGAGATACATTCAAAGATCATTAAGTTCCATGGAAATCATAAGCATTGACAAGACAATTATAACTATGAATTGCATGATACTATTGCCAAGAATCTACTTAACACGATTGTGACTAACAATCTCCACTACTTGTAATTATAAGTTCCTAACGATTAGGTGAAAGTCCCTTATAATTTAGCATTAGATTCACGTATGCAAACTAAGTATGCATCCTTAATCAACACATAAGAATAAGTTATCAATCAAATAGATAAGTAAATCACATTCATGTTTTACGAAACAATAACTGAAAGGAATAAATTCATATTAAACATATGTCCATGGCTTTGAATTCACCTCTAACTAAAAAAACTTAGTTACACATGCTCATAGCAATTGAAAAGCAAACTGAAATAAACATTGAAACTAAAACGAGGGAAGAAAGAACTCTTAGAACTCCAATGGTTGCAGGTGGCTTGTGCACAAGGTCCTTGCTCCAATGGAAGGCTCGGCAAACTTCTCTTCTTCCTCCCAAGGGTGCGGCAAGGGTGTATAATGGTATAGAATGGTGTAGAATGCAGCTGAAAGGGTTTCTGAGTTATATGTGGGGTGGTGGATGAAATTGTGGTTGAAAACACATATTTATAGCCTAAGGTTTTGATAAATTCTGATGGGAAAAGGCTTAGGATTTTCGGCAAAGGCTTGGGCCTCAATCCAAAGGGGAAAAGAACTAGGGTTTGTGTAGATTTTAGGGTTTCTAGAAAGGTTTAGGGCGCCACTTTTGTAGGGCTTCTAGAAAGAGTGTGTTTTGGCTGATTTCTAACCTTCTAGAAGAGTTTGGGGTGCCACCTTTCTAGGGCTTCTAGAAAGGTGGGTGCAGCTCATGTATAAGAGAATGGATCGGCCTTCTAGAAGGGTTTTAGGTACCCTTGCAGCTGATTACTCATCTTCCAAGTCTTGAATTGATCTCTCCATCTCTTTAGCACGTTCCTAGCTTTACTTGATCTTCAAAAATGTCCATTCCTTTTGCTCCACATGCATGCAATTGATGCGAAAATTAACTTAACACACAAATTAAACTCTCTTGTTGACAATTGTAGTATATGTATAAGTAGGGATCGTTCTTAAACCGGGGATTAGGAGGGATTGCTAAACACTCTAAACTAACTCAAATAGATAAAACTAAGCTTTAAAATACTTAACTAGACTCAAAAGACTCAAAACAAGCTAAAAACACTCAAAACTGCCTAAAAACACAAATTGGGCAGTTTTGAGCTCTAAACACAATTTGGACAAAATTTGGGTTTCTAAAGGCTCAAAACACTTAAAAACACAATCTAAGACAAGTTCTAACTAATATGACTTAACAAAGTAAAGGGGGTTTGGTTTTTCACGAAAATAAGTAAATTAAAACAAGAACAATTTAAACAGATTCTTAAGCAAACTTAGGTGAATTGATGAGATATGGGGTAACTAGAGGGTTCTTCTCCACACATGACACACTTGCATTCAAATTGATTTCCAATTGCTTCTCTCAATAAGTCATGAAACTCAATACTCCAGGTTAACTGTGTGACAGCACTTTTTTAACCTTCAAGTTCTCCTTAAGTTAATGAATTGGATGGGAAAGCACATGCAGCAACTCAAAACATTCTCTAAAAGTCCCCTACGTGAAAAGCACAATAAAGGTACAATCAAAGATCATTAAGTTTCATGAAAACTATAAGCATTGACAAGGCAATTGTAACTATGAAAAGCATGAAACTTTTGCCAAGAATTCTCTTAACGCGATCGTTTATAAGTGACCTCCACTACTTGCAAATATAAGTTTGTAACTATTAGGTGAAACTCCCTTATATTTTAGCTTCAAATCCTTGCATGAAAACTAAGTGTGCACTCTTAATAAACATACAAGAATAAGTTATCAATCAAACGGTTAAGCAAATTGCATTCACAACTTATGAAATAACAACTGAAGGTAATCAATTCATAATGCAAGTATAATCACGGTTTTGAATAGCCCCCTAGCCAAGAAGGGCTTAGTTCCTCATAAACGTAAAACAAAGATACATAAATTTAGACATTGAAAACAAAGAATGAAAACACCTAGAAACGCTCCAACAATCCAACGTCTTGAATGGCAAGCACGTCTAAGGGTCTCCTTCCTTCTTCTTTGCTACGGCACAAGGGATGGTTGAAGGTTTTTGTGGTGATTTGTGGTGGTGGATGGATATAGGTTGGTTATGGTGAAGGGTGGAGTACTTAGAATGGTCAGAAATGGGTCTTATTTATAGGGTAAGGAAGGGCTACGAATTTATTAAATTTGGAATCAGAAATCAATGGAAAATAGGCAAGAAAGGTGCAGGAATTAAAGAGAATAGGAAAGGGAAATTCGGCAGAATTTGTAGGATAGATTTAGGAATGTGTTTTGGGTCACAAAATAGGTAAGAATCCTTTCCCCTTGTATGGCAAGGCTTTAGAACAAAGGGGAATGTAATTTTGGGTCAGAAAATAGGTAAGAAAGAGGGGAAAGGTGCGGCTGGTTGCTTGAATAAAAGGGAATGTGGTTTTAAGATCAGAAAATAGGAAAGAAAGGATGCTCTTGTGCGGCAAGGACTTTAGGGAAGGTTTAAGGCTTCTAGAACAACCAATTAAGTGCCCTAATATGTTTTGGAATCCCTCTGTGGCTGGAACATAGGTGAGGAAAGATTAGGAAACTTCCAAGCCACGAATAGAAACTATCAAGAATGGAAACCTCCAAGAATAGAAAGTTCCAACTTTAGAAACTTTGGCTTCCAATTTTGAACTCTTCGTTCTTTATTTGTCTTGAATCCAATTCTTCACATCTTCATTCAATCCTACGCTCATTTGATCTTCAATTTCGTCCATCTTCTTAGCTCCAAGCATATGCAATCCATTTGATGCCCAAAACTGCTCCAAAAGGCTCCAAAATGCACTTCTTTGCCATTTTAACCCATTGGACCTACAAACACACGAAAATAGCTTAAAATACTAAAATAACTAAGAACTAACAACCTAAATGCAAGGAAACAAACAAACTAAGTGGCCTAAATATGCTCCTATCAGTAATCCATTCCAGCCCATAATTGCTCTAAAATGCTTCAAAATACACTTTCTTGCCAACTTTGCCAATTAGTCCTACAAACAAATGAAAATAGCCTAAATCACTATAATAAACACAAACTAACTATGAAAATGCAAGAAAACATGCTAACTAAGTCGCATAAATATACTCCTATCAAATTCCCCCACACTTAGCTTTTGCTAGTTCTCGAGCAAAATAAAGGAAACAAAACAAACAAAACAAACAAAACAAAACCTAAACATTCCAACGTTTGCCTCAGGGATTTCCAATGAAACATGAAAAGTTAAAAATCACCACTCATATAGATTTTAGCTATCCCTACCCTCGAGCGCATACTTAATCACAGTCACCACTCACTAGATCGCATTTAATCAATTAAAACAACATTTTGAAGGTAGTAACATGCCTTAGAGATTTCCCTCAATTCCTCACCGGATATACACTCTATTTTCACACAAATTTTCTAACTACACTCCCTATACTTGGTATATGTGAGAAGATTGATGTAAACATGTAGACTAGCCACTCATATATGTTTTAAGCAAAGAAAGCACTTTCTAGAATTATTAATGCATGTATATATATATGATCTCATGAATGGAATGCTACTACTTAGACGCGAGAACCAAGGATACCATATGCTCATACCAATCTGATTACTTATCTTAGCAGTTGATTACTCATCTTCCAAGTCTTGAATTGATTTCTCCATCTGTTTAGGCATGTTCCTAGCTTCACTTGATCTTTTAAAACGTCCATTCCTTGTGCTCCGCATGCATGTAATCCATTCCAGCCCATAATTGCTCTAAAATGCTTCAAAATGCACTTTCTTGCCAACTTTGCCAATTAGACCTACAAACAAACGAAAATAGCTTAAATAACTATAATAAACACTAACTAACTATGAAAATCCAAGAAAACAAGCTAACTAAGTCGCATAAATATGCTCCTATCAGACAACGATCACATGTTAAGCAAAAAGTTCTAGCATCCTTAAAGATAGTAGGCCAATAAAAATCACATTCAAGTACTTTACGTGCAGTCCTTTGAGTGCCAAAGTGACCTCCACATGCATAAGTGTGACAAAAAGTTAAAATGGATTTAAATTCAAAATCATGCACACACCTACAAATGATTTGATCAGGGCAATAGTTCCATAAGTAAGGATCATCCTACACATAAAAGCGTGCCTCTTTCTTAAGTTTATCACGTTGGTGCTTGTTTAGAGTGCTTGGAACTTGTTTAGACACCAAATAATTCACTAAATCGGCATACCATGGCACACTTACCTCAATGGACAGTAGCTGCTCATCTGGGAATGTCTCTGGGATAGGCATGGCATCTTCTTCATGCACCATACGGCTCAAGTGATCAGCCACCATGTTTTCACTTCCTTTCTTGTCCTGGATTTCGATATCGAACTTTTGGAGAAGAAGCATCCAACAAATAAGCCTTGGTTTAGCCTCCTTCTTCGTAAGTAAATACTTCAATGTTGCATGATCAGAATAGATTATAACTTTAGTACCAAGTAAATAAGAACAAAGCTTCTCTAAAGCAAAATTAACAGCAAAAAGTTCTTTTTCTGTTGTGGAATAGTTCAATTGAGTGTCATTCAAGGTCCGAGAGGCATAGTATATGACGTGTGGCTGCTTGTGCTTCCTTTGTCCTAAAACAACCCCTAATGCATAATCCGAAGCATCGCACATAAGCTTAAAAGGAAGCCTCCAATCTGGTAGGACAAGTTGAGGGCCGAAGTTAGCATCTCTTTGAGGTGTTTGAAAGCCTTCTCACATTCCTTGTCGAACTTGAATGGGACATCCTTTTGGAGGAGACGACAAAGGGGGTTGGAAATCTTTGAAAAGTCCTTGATGAATCGCCTATAGAATCCTGCATGTCTAAGAAAAAAATGAACCTCTCTAACCGAAGCAAGAGAGGGTAAGTAGCATACAAGATCTATTTTCGATTTATCAACCTCAATTCCCTTTTCTGATATGACCTAAAGCTATACCTTGTTTTACCATAAAGTGACATTTTTCCCAATTTAAAACAAGGATAGTTTCAACGCATCGTTTTAAGATTAATGTGAGATTATCCAAACAATTATCAAACGAATCACCAAATACACTAAAATCATCCATGAATACCTCAATAATCCTCTCAACGACATCTGAAAAGATACTTACCATACATCGTTGAAATGTGGCAGGTGCATTGCATAAACCAAATGCCATGCGGCGATAGGCAAAGGTACCAAAAGGGCACATGAAAGTGGTATTTTCTTGGTCATTCGAAGCTATGAAAATTTGATTATATCCCGAATAACCATCAAGAAAACAATAAAAAGAATGATCGGCTAACCTTTCAAGCATTTGATCAATGAGGGGCAAAGGGAAGTGGTCCTTCCTTGTAGTCGCATTGAGCTTCCTATAATTCATGCAAACTCTCCAACTTGTTTGGATACGTGTTGGCAGAAGCTCATTCTCGGCATTCTTCACCACCGTAACTTCCGATTTCTTTGGAACAACTTGAACCGGCGAAACCCAATGGCTATCCGAGATAGGATAAATCATTCCACAATCGAGAAGCTTGATAATCTCCTTCTTCACAACTTCCATCATTGGAGGGTTGAGTCGGCGTTGAGCCTCTCGAGTTGGTTTAGCCCCCTCCTCTAAAAGTATGCGATGCATGCAAGTTGTGGGGCTAATACCTCTAATGTTGGCCAAGGTCCATCCTATGGCTATTTTGTGCTCTTTCAACACCGAATTAGTTTTTCCTCTTCTAATGTCATGAGTGTTGAATAGACTTTGACCGGCAATTGGTGTGAAAATATATAAGCACTCAAATTAAATCCTCTTGTTATCAAATTGTAGTATAAATGCAAGTATGGATCGTTCTAAACCGGAGATTAGAAGGGCTTGCTAAAACCTCTAAATTGACTCAAAAACATAAAAGCAAAGTTAAAAACCTTTGAATAGACTTAAAGGACCCAAAACAGGTTCACAAGACTCTAAACAAATTAAAAACACTCAAAACTGCCTAAAAACACCAACTAGGCAGTTTCTGACTCTAAACACAACTTTGGACGAATTTAGGGTTTTGGCTTGACTCAAAACATTCAAAAACACAAACAAAGCAGATTTTAAACACTTTGAAACAAGAGAAGTAAAGAGGGGGTTTGTTTTGGATGAATTTAAAATAAAAACAAGTAACTAAAACTTAAGACAGATTTTGGACGAATTTGGTTGAATTAGATGGATGATAAGCTAGCTAGAGGCTCTTTCTCCACACATGACATGTATGCAAACGAATTAATTTCCAGGTACTCCTTCATTGAATTATGAACGACAATGGCCCAAATTAACCGTGACATCACCAGTTAACCCTCAGATTTTCCGTGTATTATTAGATTGGATGACATCATTCAACCCAAAACATTCTTCAAAAGTTCCCTACATGACATCATAATAGAGATACAATCAAAGATCATTACATTCAATGAAAATCATAAGCATTGACAAAGCACTTGCAACTATGACATCATGTCACTCATGCTAGGAATTAAACTTAACACGATCGTGACCAGCGACCTTTACTACATATGAATATAAGTTTGTAACGATTATGTGAAACTTCCTTATACTCTAGCATCAGATTTATGCATGCTAATTAAGTGTCGACCCTTAATCAACTAACACAAATAAGTTATCAATCAAACAGTTAAGCCAATTGCATTCATGATTCAAGGATTCATAACTGGAATTTATCAACTCATATTGCACACATAATCATGGCTTTTAAATCACCCCTAGCCAAGAGGGGTTTAGCCACTCATGTTTACAGCAAAATGAAAGGAAAAGAAATTAAACATTGTAAATATAGAACGAATTACACCTAGAATGCTCCAACAATCAAGCTTGAACATCTAAGAGTCTTTCCTTCTTTCTTCTTGCTACGGCGCAAAGGTGGATGGGGTGTATGTGATGTGTTTAGAGGTCAGGGATTATGAATGGGCTAGGGCAAGAATGATTGTGTATGGTTCTTGTTGTGTATGGGTGCGGCTAGATGTATAGAATGGTGAATGGTTGAAGGATGCAACTAAGGATGGTATAAAAAGGCTCTCTCCTCGGCTAGGGTTCAGAAAAGGGTTTTAAATACTTAACTAAATTGTCCCACAATTGAATACGTAAGCAAGAATTAGAAATTAAAGAGAATTAAGTAACAAAGATGCGGCACAATATAGGAAAGGTATTTAAGGTCAGAATTTAAGAGAGAAAAGGGGAGGAAGGTGTGGCTGTCTTTAAATTGAAAAGGGAATGTGATTTTTGTTCAGAATTTAGGCAAGGAGAAGATCCCTTCTGTAGCAAGAAAAGGATAAGACCTAGAGTGGTGCGGCTTGGACTTTAGGGAAGGTTTAGGGCTTTTAGAATATGTAATTAAGTGTCCTAACATATTTTGGAATCCTTTTGTGGCTGGAACATAGGTGAGGAAGGATTAGGAAACTTCCAAGTCAAGAATAGAAACTTTCAAGAATGGAAACCTTCAAGAATAGAAACTTCCAACTTTAAACACTTTGGCTTCCAATTCTAAACTCTTTGTTCTTCATTTTCATTTCTTCATTTCTTTCATCTCATTATTCATTCCTGGCCTCCTTTGATCCTTAATTTCATCCATCTCCCTTGCTCCATTCATAAGCTTTCCATTATATGCTCAAAACTGCTCCAGAAAGCTTCAAAATGCACTTCTTTGCCTCTTTAACCCTTTGGACCTACAAACACACGGAAATGGCTTGAAATACTAATTTAAACAACCTAAATGCACAAGAACAAGCTAACTATGTC
Source organism: Malus baccata (assembly GCA_006547085.1). Taxonomy (NCBI): domain Eukaryota; kingdom Viridiplantae; phylum Streptophyta; class Magnoliopsida; order Rosales; family Rosaceae; genus Malus; species Malus baccata. Next base: position 734,422 of record VIEB01000047.1, on the reverse strand, counting down.
GCATAAATATGCTCCTATCTGCAATGTTTCTTTGTCTCCCAAATAAACGTACTTCAAATGACTTGGCAATGGTTTAAGTTCAAGAATTGGGGCCTGAATCATTGAAGGTAACAACTTATTAGTAGAAACGTTAATTGAAATTAGGATTGGAGGCTTACCAACATGTTGTGGCAATGATTCAAGGGTTGCAACCATCTCGGCCTCTTCTTCACATTTAGGCATGCAAGGATCTCCCTATCCATGCCGTAAGTGTGCTTGACTTCAGCTCCTTCACTTTTTAGTCCAATTCCATGTGCAATTGTTGTTTCAAGGGGATATTTGTCCAATGAATCAAGATAGTCTTGTGCCAATGAATCAAACACATCAATAAAAAAACAAGAATGATCATCTTTAGGAAATTTAATAGCTTCAGAAATATTGAAATCAATAATCTCCCCATCAAATTCCATCGTTAAAGTCCATTTGAACACATCGATCTTTATGGTGGCTGTTTTCATGAAAGGTCTCCCAAGAAGGATCGGTAATGGGGTAGAATGGGCTGAATCTTCCATGTCAAGCACGTAAAAGTCCGCTGGAAATATCAAATTGTTAACCTGCACCAAACCATCTTCCAAAACTCCTTTCGGATATGCATTAGAACGATCGGCCAATTGAATAATCACACCATCATTTTTAAGCTCTCCTAAGTTCATAGATGCATAAATTGAATAAGGCATGACATTAATTGAAGCTCCTAGGTCTAACATATCATGCTCAAACTTAGTATTTCCAATAACGCAAGGAATTGTAAAACTACCCGAATCTTTGCATTTAGGTGGTAGTTTCCTTTGTAACACCGCAAAAACATTCTCACTTACTTGGATCACTTCTTTATTCGAAATCCTCTTCCTCGTTGTGCAAAGCTCTTTCAAGAATTTGGCATACTTAGGAACTTGCTTGATTGCATCAAGGAGCGGAATATTGACTTAAACTTTCCTAAAGGTTTCTAGAATGTCTTTCTCGTTCTCTTCTTTCTTTGATTGCTTCAACCTGCTAGGAAATGGCACATTTAGTGCAATAGAACTAGAAGAACATGAATTTGGGCTTACCTTGATGGGTTGGGATGGTTTAGAGGCTTTAGGGGGTTGCGGCAAGGTTGATTCCACATTGCCGTGGCTTTTATTTCCTGTTCTTCTTCTTGTAGTAGCTTTTCCTCCTTGTTAAGGCCTTGTTTGGATGGTTTTTTATGGTCTCTAAGCTCCTTGCCACTTCTCAACGTAATGGCCTTGGCGGTTTCAAAGCCTCCTTTCGAATTGACAATGGTTGAACTAGGAAGTTTGCCTTGTTTTCTAAACTGCCCAAGGATTTATGAAATTTGCCCTATTTGCTTCTTTATGTCATCATCTCCTTGTCTTGATATGCTATTTGATTATTTTGATTTTGTAATCCCTACGATAAAGAAGTTAGTAATTGAATAGCTTAATCATTATCAAATAATGAACTTAAGTTTTGTTGGGCAGATTGTGATTGAGTTTGATATTATGCGAATGGCCTTTGGTATATCCCAGGGGGTGGCTGTCGAAATCCCCTTGTTGTTGGGTTGTTGAGGCTCCCTTAACTTGAAGTTTGGGTGATCTCTCCATACCGGATTGTATGTATTCGAGTATGGATCATTCATTTATTGATTTTGGCCTTGATAACCTATGGCATTGGCACTTTCCCATCCTCCATTCTCTATTAATTGGGGACTTTGATCATTGAGGTGCCCTTGCATAGAACACACACCGCACACACTTGGTGTATATCCTTGCACTTTCGATCTTTCAACAAATTATGACAACATAACAATGAGATTAGCCATTTGAGATTGAAGTTCTGAAATTGCACTTACTTCATTCACTTGCTGTCGTGGGATGTCTCTTTGTCCAACACCTTCGTATTGTTATGCATTCAAGGCTTGGTTTGTAATAAAGATCTTGGTCGTCATCGGTGTTTTGTTAACTAAAGCACCCCCTGCCGAGGCATCTAACATTTGCCTCTCAATTGGAAGGAGTCCCTCATAGAAATATTGCAGCAAAAGTTCTTCCTTCATTTGATGTTGAAGGCACGAGGCAACTAGAGCCTTGAAACGGTCATAATATGCTCGAAAAGATTCGCCTTGGTTTTGTTGAATGCCACTAATCTTCTTCCTCAAAATAATAACTTTTGAAGTTGGGAAAAATTTCTCTAAGAACATTCTCTTCATGCTTTCCCAAGAAGTGACGGTTCCAAGTGCTAATTCTTAGAGCCAATTTTTAGCCTTGTCCATAAGAGAGAATGGAAAGGCCTTTATCTTCAGAATGTTCCCATCGACATTGATGGGTTTCATGCTCGAACATACCACTTCAAACTCCTTAAGATGCTCATTTGGACCTTCCATGGATAGCCCATGGTATTTGGGGATGTGATACAACAAGCTCGACTTCAATTTGAACTCATTGGTCTTTCCTTGGGCAGCCATGGGGTATTGAATGCAAAGGGGCACGTCATTGTCCAACCCCGAGGCTGAAAGTTCTTTGATCGTATGATTGTCCGCTGCTATGACTTGCTCTTCTTCTTATTCTTCCTCAAATTCAGATTCAGCCTCTGAACTTGAACTAGGTGGATTAGGTTCTGGTTGCTTCCACTTTCTTCTCAAAGTTCTTTCAAAACCAAATTATCCTTCTCAAGTCCCCTAACTATGAAATGCATGATAGAAAACATATCAAAGGTCATTAAGTTCTTTCAAAATCATAAGCATTAACGAGGCATTTGTAACGATGAAAAGCATGATACTCTTGCCAAGGATTTACTTAACGCAATCACGACTAGTGACTTCCACTACTTGTGAATATAAGTTCAAAACGATAAGGTGAAACTCCCTTATCAAGTTTATGCATGCAAACTAAGTATCGACCCTCAATAAACAAACACAAACATGTTTTAGTAACTCAGATAAACAAATCACATTCAAGACTCAAGAAACAATAACTGGATGTAATCAATTCATATAAAGCATATAATCATGGCTTTGAATTCACCTCCAACTATAAAGAAATTAGTTCCACATGTCTTTAAAAAATGAAGATAACATTAATTTAGATATTGAAAATAAAAGATAGAAAAAACCTAAGAAAGCTCCAGTAATCCTACGTTGAATGACAATGCACGACAAGGGCTCATTCTCTCTCAATTGTATCTGAATATGTGGGTGTGTGGTGTAGGAAAATATGGTAGAGGGTGGTGGTTTGAATTGTGACAGAAATGATTTATTTATAGGCTATAACCCATGGCACAATCCTAAGGATTAGGATAGGTTCCTGAAATCAAAGTGGGACAAGGTTTATGTAACCAAAACCCAAGTGGAATGGGTTAAAACAATTAGAAACCAAAGGGGAGTAGGTTAGAAAGGTGCGGCACCTATTCCTACAAGGAAAGGGATAAATTTGGCCTAATTCAATAGGGAAAAGGATTAGGGTTGCAGGTTCTAGGGCTTGTAGAAGAGCTTAAAGGATGCGGCACCAAAATAGGGGTTCTAGAAGAAATAAGGCGCCACTTTTGTAGGAGATGAGATAAGGCTTCTAGAATCGTATTTTTATGTGTCCAAGTTTGAAAATAATATCCCTTGCAGCTGGAATTAAGGTAGGATAGGATTATGATAAGATAAGATAAGATAAGGCTTGTTTGGATAAGATAAGGTAGCTTAGATAATGTTTTGGATAATATTCCTTCTTTTGAGCTGATTCCTTATCTTCTTTGTCTTGGATTTATTTTGCTCATCTTTTCAGCACATTCCTATCATCTTGAACTTCAAATTCATCCATCCATCTTGCTCCATTCATAAGCTATCCATTTTGGGCCCAAAACTACTTTGAAATGCTTCAATTTGCACTTTCTTGCCAACTTTGTCATTTGGACCTACAAACACACGAAATAGCTTAAAACACTAAAATAAGCACAAACTAATTATGAAAATGCAAGAAACAAGCTAACTAAGTCGCATAAATATGCTCCTATCAATTTGATTACATACAAGCATGATTCCACGTTTAATTGTTAATTACATGTGTAGTTGTTAAACTCAAATGAACTTAATAAAATCAAAATTTTCCTTCATAATCTTAACCTTGGGACCCCAAGTTAAGATTGAGGGGGAGTAATAACAGAGATGACATGCATCAAATGTGGAAGCAGCAAATTCTCATTAGTGTAGAGGTTGCTTAAAAGTTAAGCTGGATAGTTACTTACTAGTTAAGGAATTGTGGTATAACTATGTATAGTAACTTGTATTGTTTCATTACAACTAATGAGAATCAAAAGCTTTCATACAAATCCCTATCTTTTTCTTCATTCTACTACTTCATGATTGACATTCACATGTTCTGAAACCCTAGATTCCTTGATTGTTCATAGAAGTCGTTCTCCCCCTTTGAGATTGTCATGTAAAAAGCTCATAGGATTGTTGGAGATATGCCCTGAAAGTCAATATTTGGAAGAAACCTTTCAGGACAATGTCTATATGTATGGAAAAACTCTAATACATCAAAAGGCAAAGTCACTCATTAAGACTATCTCAATAAACGATATACGTCCTAAAGAGTGAATCCATGGACAATGGATCAATGGAAGAAGTAATCTAATGATGTTAGACTACAGAGACCTTCTTCACATAACCATGATGTCCAAAAAGGTTCCTGGTCATAAGATTGTCGGAGGGACATTGACAATACATAGGCCAGTACATACTATGTCCCCTTCCAATGGGAAGGATGGAAAGTCTCATGCCATTCGTGTAGTGACACTAAGACAAGTATGTAGGTGCTCATTATGGGAATGAGTTCACTGAACACAATCAAACGAGTGTACTTGCATGGAGGTCTACTCACATGTCAAGCAAGTGACTCTGCTGGTTGGAATAATATAACTAACCCATTAACCTGAGATATCATAGTTATCTTGGGGATACGTTGCTGATCATTTGATAATGAGACGTGACCACATCTCATCTTGGATGTGTTCTATGCATTGTTGGGGTCAGTGATTTATTCTCAGAGGCATGTGAATGATCAACAAGGGATCTCTAATCCTCGTTATGAGAGGATGAATACTCTAAGATATGATTCAGGAATCTTCGCCTGAAGTATCGATCGTAATGAAGGAAAGCATTCCTATAAGACTCAATAGAATCATATAACTTAATATAATCACATTAGGGGTTTGACATTAAATATCCATACCCTAGTAATGTGATTGTGAGTATTGTATTAGAGAAGGGTCGAATTACATTGTAATTCCAACTGAATAGGTTCTCCGAACAAATTCTACATTAGCTTGGGTAGCCATGATATATGGTTAGATGTCACTCATGGCTTGTGGGTTCTGCTAGATGATTAAATAAGTAGTCATCAAAGAAGAAGGAGAATTGAAAGTAAGTTTTAATTCACTAAGTGATTGGATTAATACAAATCAATTGGATTGGTGCCAATCACCTCACTGCCTTGCTAATTACAACCTAAAATGATTGTACATTGAAACACTTTTGTAGTGAGACAACTAAAGGATGATGGAATAAATTAATTGGATTAATTAAGTGTTATGATTAATTAGAAAGTCTAAAGAAATCGTAAAAGCGATGAAAGATCGTTTTGGACTTAAAGAAAAGTTCGGGTTCATTTGGGCCCATTAAGCCCAAACCCATTGGGCTTTTATTTAAGCATAGGATGACTTGAAATGATAAAAGCCCAAAGCCGAAACAACACAAAAGGGGCCGGCCATTGAAGAGAGAGAGAGAGTCAAGTTGTTGACTCACTTCTTGGACATTTATAAAGGAAGTTTAGTGAAATAGTTTCATTAGGGTTTTGCGTGTTCTTTTCACAAAAGAAGAAAAACATCTCTCTTTCTCTACACTCACACAAAGCCGGCCACCAAAGGGGATTTAGCTAATCATCTTCTCTCCCTTTGGTTATTCCATTATCCATCTCACTACATTTGTGGGTGTGGATCTTTAGAGGTCTTCTACTTTGGAGACTAAAGGAGAAAGGAGCTCTAAATCTTTCAAGATGGAGGAAGCTAGGAGGGAGGCTAGACTCAAGGAGTTCCAAGAACAAAGAGCTTGGAGGTGGTCCATCCTTGGTCTCAAGTCTAGATCAAGAGGTATAAAACTATACCTTCACTCTGTTCTTCAATATTTTCTTAGATGCATCATATATGAACCTATGCTTCTTGAAGGGGATTTGCATGACTATAGCTTTGATATTATGCGATAACATGCTTCCGTTGCAAATGTATATAAATTTTGAATTGTATATGCATGCTAATCACTAGAAATCCCACATAAATCTCATTATTTCCCTTCAAGGATTCAACCTTCATAGGGTTATGTGGTAAGTGGTTAATTAGCTTGTACGTTTAGGCTTGAATTAAATCCTTACGGGCGGTAGGAGCATATTTATGCGACTTATTAGCTTGTTCTTGTGCATTTATGTTGTTATTTCTTAGTTGATTTAGTATTTCAAGCCATTTTCGTATGGTTGTAGGTACAAAGGTTTAAAGAGGCAAATACGTGCATTTTGGTGCCTTTTGGAGCAGTTTTCGGCATGAAATGGATATCACATGCATGGAGCAAAGTGGTTGGACGAAATTAAAGATCTAAAGAAGCTAGGAATGTGCCAAGGAAAGGAAGAAAATAAATTGAGGACCAAGGAAGACAAGGAAACCATTAAGAATGAGGAAAGACTAGTCAAACTTGCCTTGCCTTGTCGTTACCTTTCCTAATCCTAAATTACCAAAGATTTAGTCACACGAAGGGTTCCTAAATACTTTAGGACATTTCATTACATATTCTACAAGTCCTAAACCTGCCCTAAATGTCCAAGCCATACCATCCTTCACCATTTCTCTTCCTTGCCGTGCAAGGGAGCCATTCCTTTCCTATTTTCTGCCATAAATCACTCCATGACGTGCACATTCATCCATGTTCCCTCCTTGATCTCATTTGCTGCACCATTCCACTTCCTTTCTTTTGTCTACCATGTGCACAATATCCTTTCACCTCCTTGCACTCATTGATTCACCACTTACTCACCATTCCACCCAGACCATGCATAATCACCCTTGTCCCCTTCATGCACAAGATTTCTTGCACTCATGTCATGCACCATTACACTCATTATCCACCCATGCCGTGCACCACCTTTGTCTCCTTCATTATTTATGATTTCATGCATTAAAACATTGAATCATTGCACTTAATTACTGCACATTTCTTGTCCCCTTCACCCATCAAATTTCATACAACTTTTACCTCCACCACATGCACTCATTGATGTACCATCCACCACATTTGGAATCCCATGTCGTGCATCATGAGTCTTACTGCACCTTTGACTCATTTCTACACCATTCCACCTCCATTTCCTTTCTCCACCATGTGCACAATCATTCATGTTCCCCACTTGCATTCATAACTGCAAAACCACTCCATTTTACCCCTCATGCTTTGCATCATCACTTCACTTTCACCTTTGACTCATTTCAACACCACTCCATGCACTCATTGCTGCAACACCACTCCATTTTACCCCCCATACTTTGCATCATTACTTCATTTTCATCCTTGAATCATTGCACACACCACTATTTTTTCCCTCATTGCCGTGCACTTCCTCTATTAAGGAAGTGTGTGTGGCAGCCATATAGTTTAGTTTTTGCTTGATCATTCATCCCTATTTCAATACAACCTTCATCCAAACACATCCATTCATCTTTACATCCATTCCTCCATACAAACAAACCTTCAAACACTCACCAACACCTTGTGCCGTAGCAAAGGAAGGGAAGGAAAGTGCTTGGACGTGCTTGATGTCCAACTTGGATTGTTGGAGCGTTTAGGTGTTTTCTTTCTTTTGTTTCCAATGTTTAAATTCATTTTCTTTCGTTTTGTTGTGAATATGAGTGGCTAAACCCTTCTTAGCTAGGGGTGATTTTAAAGCCATGATTATGTATGTAATATGATTTGATAAATTCCAGTTATGAACTCTTGAATCGTGAATGCAATTGGCTTAACTATTTGATTGATAACTTATTTGTATTTGTTGATTAAGGGTCGACACTTAATTGACATGCATAAATCCGATGTTAGAATATAAGAAAGTTTCACATAATCGTTACAAACTTATATTCATAAGTAGTGGAGGTCGCTTATAAACGATCGTATTAAGTTTAATTCTAGCATGAGTGACATGATGTCATAGTTGCAAGTGCTTTGTCAATGCTTATGATTTTCATTAAACGTAATGATGCGAAAATAGATAAGCACACAAATTATACCCTCTTTTTGTCAAATTGTAGTAAAGATGTAAGTAGGGATCGTTCTAGACCGGGGATTAGGAGGGATTGCTAAACACTTGGAAACTGACTTAAAAACTCAAAAACAAAGTTTAAAACACTAAACTAGACTCAAAGAATGTAAAATTAAAAGTTAAAACACCAAAACAAAGCAAAGGAACCAAAACAGCAAATAAACACTCAAAACTGCCTTAGAAGCACAATCTGGGCAGTTTTGAGTACTAACACAAATTTGGACGAATTTATGTTATAACTTGACTCAAAACACTAGAAAACATAAACTAACACACTTTCTAACTAATCTAGGACTCTAAAATAAAGGGGGATTTTGTTTTGACGAAAATTAAAATAAAGAAAACAGATTGGAAATAGGGCAGATTGTAAAAACGATTTTGGTGAAATAGATGGGTAGAAGGCTAGTTAGGAGGTTCTTCTCCACACATGACACACTTGCAAACAAAACGATTTTCAGTTGTTCTTCCAATAAATTATGAAACTCAACACCCCAAGTTAATTAGATACGCTTAAATTAACCTTCAAGTTCTCCTTAAGTTAATGAATTGGATGGGAAAGCGCATACAACAATTCAAAGCATTCCTCAAAGGTTCCTTACGTGATGAGCACAATAAAGATACAATCAAGAATCATGAAGCACAATGAGAACTATAAGTGTTGACGAGGCATTCGTTACTATGATGAGCATGAAACTAGTGCCAAGAATTCATTCAACGCGATCGTTTTCAAGCGACCTTCACTACTTGTGATTATAAGATTGTAACTATTAGGTGAAACTCCCTCATAATCTAGCATCATATTGAGGCATGAAAACTAAGGATGCACTCTCAATCAACATACACAAATAAGTTATCAATCAAGTAGATGAACGAATTGAATCCACAACTTATGAAATAACAACTGAATGTAATCAATTCATATTGCAAGCATGTACATGGTTTCGAATCACCCCCCAACTAAGGGGGTTTAGTTCCTCATACTCACAACACAAAGTTTATTGAATTGAAACATTGAAAACATAAGAAAGATTGCACCTAAAAGTTCCAGCAATCTGCAATAGACTAGCAAGCACATTCAAGAGCGCTCCTTCTTCCTTCTTGCTGCGGCACAAGGTCTAGAGACAGGTTCTAGGAGTTATTTGGATGGATGAATAGGTAAGGAATGATATGGTAGTGTTTTGGGGACATGGGGGTTGCGGCAAAGTGTGGAAATATGGCAGATTGGTGAAGGAAGGCTGCGGCAAGGTGGGGAAATATGTTTGGACGAATTTCTGAATTGTGGAAGGGGTGGAATGATATGGTAGTGTTTTGGGGACATGGGGGTTGCGGCAAAGTGTGGAAATATGGCAGATTGGTGAAGGAAGGCTGCGGCAAGGTGGGGAAATATGTTTGGACGAGGTCAGAAACTATGGAGTTTTGTGAAGGATAGGTGCAGCTAGGGATGGTGGATGAAGTCTGGCGTGAATGGTTGATTCAATGGGGATCTTTGTGGCTGCACAAGGATGTTTATTTAAAGGGATTAGGAAATTAAAAACCCTAGACTATTTTGGTAAACAGAAATTAAGTCTAAAGCTCTAGAATTAAGGAAACAAATCAGAAAATTAAAGGAAAGGGCAAGGGAAATTCGGCTAGGGCTTAAAACACAAAAGGAAAGTGTTTTAAAGCTTAGAATCAGGAAATAAGGAAGAGGAAATACCAAGGGGAGTGCGGCAAGGGTTTAAAAGGTGCAAAAGATGTGTATTTGATGTCCTAGAATGCTTAGGAAGTCTTCATAATTGCTGGAACTTTTAGGGACATTTAGGAAAAATGAAGCCAAAGTAGGAAACTTTGGCTTAACTTTCCTATTTCAAGTAGGAATCCTTGTTGGAGTAGGAATCCTTGTTCTTCTAGGAATCCTCATGTGATTAGGAATCCATCTTCAATTAGGAATCCTTCGTTGATTAGGAATCCTTCGTCGATTAGGAATCCTCCTTCATGTAAGCACTTTCCTACTTCAACTAGGAAACCTTGTTCAAGTAAGAATCATCATCTTCAAGTCCTCAAATTCGTCCAAACCTTGGCTCCAATTATGTGATAATCATTCCAAGCCCAATTTTGCTCCAAAAAGCTCCAAAATGCATCTTCTTGCATCCTTTGGCCTTAAAACCTGAAAACACATAAAACTAGCTTAAAAGACTACTTTAACTAAGAAAACACCATGGAAATGCATAAGAACTAGCTAACTAAGGCGCATAAATATGCTCCTATCAATAAGGTTGGATAAGGTTTTGGATAATGTTCCTTCTTTTGAGCTGATTTCTTATCTTCCTTGACTTGGATTTATTTCTTCACTCTTTTCAGCACATTCTGAAAGGAGCATATTTATGCGCCTTAGTTTAGCTTGTTCTTGTGCATTTATAGTGTTTTTCCTTAGTAAAGTAGTCTTTTAAGCTAGTTTTATGTGTTTTCAGGTTTTAAGGCCAAAGGATGCAAGAAGATGCATTTTGGAGCTTTTTGGAGCAAAATTGGGCTTGGAATGATTATCACATAATTGGAGCCAAGGTTTGGACGAATTTGAGGACTTGAAGATGATGATTCTTACTTGAACAAGGTTTCCTAGTTGAAGTAGGAAAGTGCTTACATGAAGGAGGATTCCTAATCGACGAAGGATTCCTAATCAACGAAGGATTCCTAATTGAAGATGGATTCCTAATCACATGAGGATTCCTAGAAGAACAAGGATTCCTACTCCAACAAGGATTCCTACTTGAAATAGGAAAGTTAAGCCAAAGTTTCCTACTTTGGTTTGATTTTTCCTAAATGTCCCTAAAAGTTCCAGCAATTATGAAGACTTCCTAAGCATTCTAGGACATCAAATACACATTTCTTGCACCTTTTAAACCCTAGCCGAATTTCCCTTGCTATTTCCTTTAAGTTTCTGATCTTATTTCCTGATTCTAGGCTTTAAAACACTTTCCTTTTGTGTTTTAAACCCTAGCCGAATTTCCCTTGCTATTTCCTTTAAGTTTCTGATCTTATTTCCTGATTCTAGGCTTTAAAACACTTTCCTTTTGTGTTTTAGTGTTTTTGTTCCTAGTTGCTGATTTTACTTGTTTTCTTGTTTTAGGTGGTTTATGACTCGAAGTTCTCAACCTGTTCATAAGCACATCTTTGACTTTGACGACGATTTTGAACGAACTTTGAGACGAGCAAGGAATCAACAAGAACCCCAACCATCTCAACCTGCACCAGATCTTGAAGAAGACAAAGTAGAAGAGCAAGAGGACCCCACGGCAAGGACTTTTGAAGAAGTCCAAGATATGGCAGTAGACAATCGAACAATCAAGGAGCTTTCCACTTCAGGATTGGACAATGCTTTGCCTTTATGCATTCAATATCCAAGGGCGGCCCAAAACAAGATCGATGAGTTCGAATTAAAGTCTAGTTTATTGCACCATATTCCTAAGTTTCATGGGTTGTCCATGGAAGATCTTAATAAACATTTGAAGGAGTTTAAGGTTGTTTGTTCAAGCATAACCCCTGTGAATGTTGATGGGAGCATTCTGAAAATGAAGGTTTTTCCCTTTTCTCTCTTGGAAAAGGCTAAAGATTGGTTGTATGAGCTAGCCCCTGAAACTGTCACATCATGGGAGAGTATGAAACATACATTTTTGGAGAAGTTTTTCCTAACTTTTCGAGTCATTCTACTACGCAAAAGGATTAGTGGGATTCAGCAAAACCAAGGTGAATCCTTTCCCACTTACTATGAGCATTTTAAAACCCTTGTTGCTTCATGTCCACAACACCAGATGAAGGAGGAGCTTCTTCTTCAATATTTCTATGAAGGGATTCTACCAATTGAACACCAAATGCTAGACGCCTTAGCGGGATGAGCTTTGGTGGACAAAACACCCAGGGCTGCCAAGGCCTTAATTGCTAACCGAGCATTGAATGCTCAACAATATGAAGGCGTTGGTCAAAGAGACAACCCACGGCAGCAACAAGTTAATGAGGTAAGTGCTATTTCTGAACTTCAAAATCAAATGTCTAATCTTACTACTCTTCATTCACAGGTGGTTGAAAAAACAAAAGAACAAAGTGTAGCTGCGTATGGCGTGTGGCGTCTGCCAATACCGTGGGTTTTGGGAGTCAAAACTAACCAAGGAATGATCCGTTCTCGAATACATACAATCCAGGCTGGAAAGATCATCCAAATGTCAAATGGAGGGAGCCCCAACAAACCCAACAACAAAGTGCATTCAGACAGCAACCTCCGGGCCTCTATCAAAGACCGTATGCACCCGCACAACCCCAAACACAACCTGCCCAAAATAACTGAGGTTCGTCTTTTGATAATGCTCCAGTTATTCAGTTACTAACTACGTTGGTGAAGGGTCAGGAAAATCAAGCCAAAGATATGCACAATTACGCCAAGGAAGTGCAAAATCAAGCTCGAGAGGTGACTGAATTGAAGAGACAAATGGGATAAATGGCTGAGTTCATAGGGCAATTTAGTAGAGAACAAGGTAAGTTACCTAGTTCAAACAAGTTAGATTAATGAGACCATTGTCTTTCGTATACATATCCTAAATGTTCCTGATCATAGGATTGCCAATTGGGCATTGACAATCCGTTAAGATCAGTACATGTTATGTCTTCTCTTAGTGAAAGTGACTAGTCTCGAGTCATTGGTGTGATTGACACCAAGACAAGCATGTAGGTGCTCAATAACGAATGAGTCCACTGAACACGATCAACGAGGAGTTCTCATACTCATGTCACATGAGAACTCATGGTTAGGATAATGCAAAGTAGTCATTTGACCTGAGGCATCATAGTTGTCTTGTGGTTAGGTCCTTGTTCTTTGACTATGTCAAAGTCACCCCGTCAGAGGGTGTCCACGGCATAGTTGGGGTTAAGCCACTTAGCCGTGGAGGCAAGTGAATGCGCAACAAGGGATCTCTAACCTTCAAACCGTTTGAGGGAGAATACTCTATGATATGATTAAGAATCTCTGGCCAGAGTATGAATGAGATTTAGGAAGTCATTCCAAATCACATTCAAGGTAATCATATAAGTAAACGAATCATATTGGATAGTCGACATGAATAAACTATCAAACCAGACAATGTGGTCAAGAGTATTGTATTAGAGAAAGATCGTATTGCATTGTAATCCTAAACTGAATAGGTTCTCCACCTCTTCTGATTAGCTTGGGTAACCATGACATACTGCTAGGTGTCACTCATGGTTTGTGGAAGCCCTAAACGTGTATAATCACTAAACGGAGAATTGAAAGTAAGTTTCAATTCACAATCGATTTGAAAGAGTTCTAATCGCCCACTGCCTCACTAAAAGGAACCGAATGGATCGTATACCGTGTAAGGTAAAGATTGAAGAAACAACGAAGATGAGTAA
>VIEB01000047.1:612756-720630 GCA_006547085.1 Malus baccata | reverse complement strand
CATATTGTTAAAGGAGTGGGTTTTGGACTTAATTACAAGTTTGCCACTCAAATGAATGTAGGTATAAATATGACTTTATAGCCAAAATTCATTTAGGGTTTCTTTTGGAGAAAAGATGAGAACACAAGCTCTCTTTTCTCTCTAAGAGGTCGGCCACCCTAGAGGAATTTAGCTAGCAATCTCACTTCCTCTTGGTCACTCATTTCTTCATCAATCCTTCCTTGGTGTGGAGACTTAGAGGTTCTCAATTTTGAGAACTTGGAGAATCTTTTCTACCATCCTCCTCCTAGAAATTGATGGATCTTAGAAGCAAGGAATGAAGGCCCTATCTCTTGGGTGATTATCCTTTGCTTATGCAAAGAGGAATCAACAAAGGTATAAATTTCTCAACTCACTTTGTTTTGAGTTGAGTCTTGGTTCACCTAACTACTAGGCTTTGAATTTCATGGATAATGTTTTGTTTTGAGTGCATACAAGCATGATTCCACCTTTAATTGTTAATTGCATGCTATAGATGTTGCTTAAATGAACATGTTTTTCAAAAAATTTCCTTCAAGTGGTATCAGAGCCTAGGTCTAGTTGTTGGTGAATCCTTTTGGGTTTTGTATTTTCATAGTTTATGATTTGAATGTTGTAATTGTTACAAGCTTTATTCTTGCTTCTTTGAATGTAAATTTTGTTAGAAAATTTGCCATCTCAAATGTTGTAGATGTAGTTCATATGAGCATGAATTTTGGAGCTAAAATTTGATGCCATGTTTTTGGGGATTTTCGGCCAAATCCAAAGGGTGGTTTTTTGTTTGGGTTCATGTTTGTCTTATTAAAAGTGTTTTAAAGTGACTTTTGGAACCCCTAAGTACCCTAGGATGTTAACCGCATTTTGAGAAGTGAAAATTTGAGTTTTATTGCTTGAAAACTTTCATGGAGCTCTTATGGGTTTTCATGGATGTTCTTCATTGTTCTTGATGTTTTAGCCAAGAACAAAAATTTGGTGTTTTGATTCAAAGTTTTGATTTATTTCATAAAGTCTTTGTTGTGTGCTTTTTCAAATGTTAAATGTGATTTAAATTTTGAAAGGTGATAGAAATGGTGATGGGTGTGTAAGAAGTACTTCTCTTACACACACACCACTTGCATGACTTTATGTCAAACCTACAAATCAACACACACATCACTACCTTCACTCTCTATAACCGGCCACCCTATTAAAATAGGGTACTTTTGGGGCTTTTATGCAATTACATAAAGTTTTGATACTTTTGTGTATTTGCACTTTGACCCCGAAAGTTTACGTTTTTACGTTAAGACCCAAAAACGCTAAAGGACAAATTGTTTTGTTCCTTTAATGAAGTTTTTCAATTTGTTGAAATTTTTGGATTCTAGTTGTAATTACATGAAGTAGTGGACTTTTGTGTTTTTACAAAATGAGCTCAAAAGTTTAAGTTTTGCAACATAGCCCAAAAAGTTGAGGTTATTGAATACTGGCCCAAATTAGGTTGAGAACAAAATGGTTTTGTCTCTTTAAATGAGAATTGGATTTTCATTTCATTTAGCTCCATTTAAATCAATTCTATGGATATAAAAACCAAATGAATATGTTGCATTCTAGTTTAATTAGTTAAAGCGTTAATTAATTAAAGAAAGGGTGATTATGAACCTAAGCCTACGATAATTGAGCTATGTGAAAGGCCGTCTCAAATTTGTTTGAACCATGGGAATGTGTAGATTAGATTTTGGTTGTAATTTGATACGATCAAATGTTGTAAAAGAGTATAAGCTCTTCTTTACTTTAAAGTAATTTGTTTTGATCAAATGTTGTAAAAGAGCATAAGCTCTTCTTTACTTTGAAGTACTCCTTTTCTTGTTTTATTTGATATGCATGAAATTGGAGTAGTTGGGTCCAACGCCCAATAGGAAAAACACGCCTTAATATGATTAAACGCTTAACTAAAATCAATCGCCATCCCTAGACCAAGATTCAACACTAGGCTCGTGTTGGATCTAATCAAAGGTTCATAGTCATCCTAAGGCCCTAAGGCAACTATATAGTCCATCAATGAATGCAAACATTATGTTAGTAGTACCATATACTCTTGCTTTAAAAACGTTTTACAAGCATAGTGGGAGTATCATGTACAACTAAATCAATCACATGGACCAATAGTTGTAATAGGACCAAATTGTTTTAATAAGATTAAAATGTATGTTTATATATGATGAGACCTAAAACCCTTAACCAAACCATTATTAAGTTGATAAACGTAAGAGTGCTTTGAACACTCTTTCGTGGCCTTCCACCGTGGTAGGCTCCGATCGTTTGTGACTCGTACACCGGCTTCATCCTATCATGGGGGAGTACAAAGTGCATGCTTACACTCAGGAGGAGTCCTATATGGATACATGATGTTGTGAAGGTAGGCAACGAGAATAGCCAACATCATATCATTGTGAGGCTTCATTCTCTAGAGACCAAATAAGATGGGTACTTGCAAGAGATGCAAATGAGTAAGCGTACTCTCTCATTATTATTGATGCTAGCCAACATCATATCATTGTGAGGTGGGCTTGGTAATAGTGAGCCTCCCATACCCTACTAAGAGTTTCCTCCAAAACTCTCGAATTCCAATGAGGGATATGGAATTTGCCAAAAATAGTGGGTGGTGCTATTTGATTTAAAGACCCAAATCAAATGGCTTAAAATCAATCAATTTATATTCGTTATGTATTTATTTACCAATATATTTACAAACGCTATCAAAAACTTGACAAATAAAAAGCCGAAAGCTTTAGTTTCCGGACTTGGTACCACAATCCCAAAGATTGTCTTAAATGGCTTGTATATGTACCTAAGTAGTCTCATCCTCACAATCTTCCTAATGATAATGTATCATTGGAAGAACATGTTAGATAAGTCTATCATAAAGAGGACAACACTTTTAATGTCATAATTCTTCAATTACAAATTGTTGTATGAAGAAATAAGAGTTGCTTTGAACAACCCTTAGTTAATGCAAACACTAGTGGTTGTTTCTTGGTTAAATGAACAAAGAACTTAAGAAGAAAGCACAATGGCATGGACACTTTATGTGCCATGATTCTTCACTTACAAATTTTTGTATGAAGAAATGAGAGTTGCCTTGAACAACTCTTGAAAGTTTGAAATTATGTTTAGAACATAATGATTGGTTGACAAAAATAGTCCATCAACATGGACTTATGATGATTTTGAATCATTAAGTGTTGAAGTGTTACACCACTTCTAGAGACGGAAACTAGGCAAGGACTTCACCTTTGTGTCCCTATCCAAATGGTTCACTAAGTTTATTGTAAATTATATAGTGAACAATAACCACACGCTCTCAAATTGTGATTCAATGTTTGGACATAATATGGGTTTCCGAAACCATTATTAAGATAGTCTTGATAATATATGTCTAAAACTATGAATCACAAGACATGTAAGTTGTAGAGATCCATCCATCATGAATCTTAGCAAGCTAGTGGGAGCTATAAGCGTCTTATGAGAGAAAAGATCAAATCGTTTGATTTCTCATAAAGATGTAAATGAATCTTTTGTTTACTAGGTTTACAAAAGATTAGTGGGAGTTAATCATATTCCTAAATTTAAATATATATATATACACATATATGATATATTAATTTTGGAAATGAAAAAGAATGCTTCTTCGTTAAAGTTATGACTTTAAATATTCTATAACGATAGAATGGATGTGGGAGACATAGTCTATAAACATGGGATGTAAATCTATAATGATAGATTTCAAGATATAATTGGATTATATCAATCCCTAATAATAGACAAATGATGCTAGGAAGTTTCTCATATGATGATAAACTTCAATCAGAAGAACAACTCTAGTAAGACGAGGAGGTAGCTCTTCTCAAAGGGAACGTACCCTTTGGCTCCCAAAGAAATAATGCGTAAATAGAATCCTTTATGCATACGCAGAAAGGTGATTTATGTATTTCATATTGTATGAAAAACGTTGATTTGAGTTATACCAAGATCGGTACAAAACGATATCAATCCAAGCCCAGGATCAGAACCATGGCAACTGTCAAGTGAATCCATAAGTATTTGAGAAATAATAAAGGATGGATTCCTCAAGAATGAGGAAGAATTAGAGTAACGTAATGGAAGCATAAATGTATTGGATTATGAATCTAATCCATCATTGGATGTTTCTTCATTAAGAATGAAGAGATAATCAGATATCTCTTTATTATGACTAAAAGAGATATTTGGATGGAAACATTAAAAGTAATGACTTTAGTGTGTTCCATTGTGAATGCAAATTATATTGCCATATAGAAGCTTACAACAATGTTGTTTGGATGGGAAAGTTCATTTATGAACTCTCTATTCGGTTCCAACCAGAAAGTGTCTCTAGTGTACCGACACTACGACACTAATGGGGCGATAGCTCAAGCCAAGGAATCAAGGTCTCATCAAGATCCGAACTCAAATGAGAGATTGAACCACATGATTGAGAATCATGTATAATGGTGACGTTGATTTTCTTAAGGTTGCTTCTATGGATAACATATAGATATCCATTGTCTAGGCCTACTACTCAGCCATTTTTGAAATGACTACAGAAGAGGTATCATCACTGATGATCAAGCTGATTGACTCTAGTGCAAGTGGGAGATTGTTGGAAATGTGCCCTAAAACCAATCATATGATGATACTTTACGGACATTTCACATATTAAACTAATCTAGTTTAATATCAAGGGCAAAGATTATTGTTTTAAGCCGTCTCATATAAATGTTATATGCTTAAACGATAAGTCCAAGGAATATGTAATTAGGAGAATGTAATTTAAACATGTTAGATTAATGAGACCATTGTCTTTCGTATACATATCCTAAACGTTCCTTATCATAGGATTGCCAATTGGGCATTGACAGTGCGTTAAGATCAGGACATGCTATGTCTTCTCTTAGTGAAAGTGACTAGTCTCGAGTCATTGGTGTGATTGACACCAAGACAAGCATGTAGGTGCTCAATAACGAATGAGTCCACTGAACACGATCAACGAGGAGTTCTCATACTCATGTCACATGAGAACTCATAGTTGGGATAATGCAAAGTAGTCCTTTAACCTGAGGCATCATAGTTGTCTTGTGGTTAGGTCCTTGGGGGAAAGGAAATTTTAGGTTTTAGCCCATCGTTGGAGTTGGTCTTAGCAGGGTGACATTCATGGATGGTTAACAGATTGAAGGTCTTGTTATCTAAGAAGCCTCCACCACTAGCAGCCATTTTTCAAGCCAATCGCTCACTTACACGTACAATTTCATGGTCTACTACTAGACTACTATCCACAATAAATAATTGGAGGTGTGAGGTTTCTAATTGCCCACTGCCTCGCTAAAAGGAACCTAATGGATCGTACACCGTGTAAGGCAGAGATTGAAGAAACAACGGAGATGAGTAAGGATAATTAAATGGTTTAATTATTTATGGCAAGGATTAATTAATATGATTAATTAATCAAACAAATAAAGTTCGTTAAAGACCTCGGGTCAGTTTTGGGCCTTAAGGCCCAATGTGCTTCGAACGTCAAGCCCATTGACTTAAGTTGTATGACAACTTAATGACTAAATATTCACAAAGGCCCAAATAGCCCAATAACACCCTATGGCCGGCCATATTGTTAAAGGAGTGGGTTTTGGACTTAATTACAAGTTTGCCACTTAAATGAATGTAGGTATAAATATGACTTTATAGCCAAAATTCATTTAGGGTTTCTTTTGGAGAAAAGATGAGAACACAAGCTCTCTTTTCTCTCGAAGAGGTCGGCCACCCTAGAGGAATTTAGCTAGCAATCTCACTTCCTCTAGGTCACTCATTTCTTCATCAATCCTTCCTTGGTGTGGAGACTTAGAGGTTCTCAATTTTGAGAACTTGGAGAATCTTTTCTACCATCCTCCTCCTAGAAATTGATGGATCTTAGAAGCAAGGAATGAAGGCCCTATCTCTTGGAGATTATCCTTTGCTTATGCAAAGAGGAATCAACAAAGGTATAAATTTCTCAACTCACTTTGTTTTGAGTTGAGTCTTGGTTCACCTAACTACTAGGCTTTGAATTTCATGGATAATGTTTTGTTTTGAGTGCATACAAGCATGATTCCACCTTTAATTGTTAATTGCATGCTATAGATGTTGCTTAAATGAACATGTTTTTCACAAAATTTCCTTCATATGAAGCTCCAACTGAATGAACTTGAGGAGATACGGAACAAAGCTTATGAGAATGCACGAATTTACAAGGAGAAAACAAAGGCGTTTCATGACAAAATGATTCGGGGAAAAACATTCGCAATTGGACAGAAAGTGCTACTATTCAATTCCCGCCTACAATTGTTCCCTGGTAAGTTACGGTCTAAGTGGATTGGGCCATTTGTTGTCACTAATGTTTTTTTCCCCATGGTACAGTCCAAGTTAAAAGCTTAAGGAACGGCGACAAATTCAAAGTGAATGGGCATCGTCTGAAGCTATACTATGAGAGAGATGTGGGGCAGATTGTGGAAGAAATCCCACTTAGTGCCGTGGGCCCTATCCAAGCTTAGAAGGAAGTTTCGTCCGGCTATAAGACGTTAAAGCAAGCGCTTCTTGGGAGGCAACCCATGTTTTGCATTACTAAAAACCTTCCCTTTTCTGCAGTTTTATTTTGCCATGATTGTCATTTTTATTTGTTGCTTGTTTAATTGTTTTTTGTGTGGGTTTATTTTTGAAACATTGACAGATATGCAAGGTATTTTTACATTAAAATTTGTTGAAAATGAACAGGAGGTAGAAAAATATAAGAGGGAGCCTTCCCAAAGGCTGCTTAGGAGAAGTCTCAGTAGTCGGCGAAGCCTCAATAGTCGGCGAAGCCTCAGGAGTCGGCGGAGCCCCAGAAGGAGTAGGTATCGGAGGTTGATCAATTGGAGCTTCATTACGTGGTACAGCCCCAGAAGGCGAAGGCAAATGTTGTTGGAACAAACCCACAAACCTCTGATGATCAAGTAAAATCTGACCATCAGATTCCTGCATCTGGTCAGTTTTCTTCTTCATGTTTGTAGCATAGTTATGTGCAAGCCTGTGTAACTGTTTATTCTCATGCTTGAGCCCTTTAATCTCTTTTTTGAGACTCATCACTTTAGCCGCCAATGATTCAACTTGACAGGTTCGAGCAAATAGACGTTGGGCCATATTAGACACAAAACCTGCACATTGCACACTGAGAGCCAGAGAATCCTTAACAGCCAACTCATCAGACCGTTTGGAAAGTAATCTGTTATCTTTGGGAGTGACAAGGTTCCGGACCACCACCACAGCAGTCATATTATTCTTCATCACCGAATCCCCAACGGTAAGAAGACCAATAGGGAATATGAAGGATGGGCACCATATGTTGTCTTGAGAAGGCATAAATGCCTCTTCACCAAGGTTCAAGTCAAAACGACGGTTGGAGGGGCCATACATTTTCGAAGGTGTTGAAGAAAGAAGAGGTCGGACAAATCGAGATCTTAGAAGTGCAATGAAGGGAATTTCTACAGGCGAAAATTCAAGTGTGCTTTGAAACGAACTGCGTACTTCTATAAAAATTAGCACTCGACGGGATTTCAGAGATCGAAGAGGCCAATTCAAAAATCGAAGAGGCGCTAACTTTCTCAAAAGCTAGGCTTGCTCAGAAACCACGGGCCATCCTCTTTTCCAGATTTGTCCGCACTTGTCACATGCAACCTCTGCACTTGACGGAGCTCAGAAATCGAAGAGGCAAGCTTAGAAATCGGAGAGGCATTTGCTTTTCCAAACATGTCAGCACCTATCATATGCACACTCACCCTTATGGAAATTACGGGCAATCTGTCGAAGATTTCTGGTGACGTAGAAAGCACGTGAAGTTTACTGTTCAATCATCCAACGGTTGGCGACAAGAGTAAAAGAATAGTACCGATTATTAATTCATATAAATGTCGAACTTCACCCTCAATTGCAAGGTAGACATACATAACCCTTCTTCATCTCTGAGAATACCTTCCCAACAAAGTCTCTCGAGTTACTCAGTGTTCCTTATTCCCTGGGATACCTCTACAAACAACCCATCAAAAGCAAAAGTATTTCATATCATGAAGGTTGAAAGCAAGAGTATCTCATATCATGCTTTCTCCCTGTCCTTCTCCTTGTTGTTGTTTTCACCTGCGAGACAAGGAGAAAGAGAGTAATCAGCCAGCACTTGGTATCAATCTTTCGATCTGGAACCGACTGCTTGGAACCCCTTCCTGATTGCTTACCTAGCCTTGCTCTCGAGTACTCATTTTTCAACATCTTATGCTTCCTCAAAAGCTATCACATCTGCCTGGAGAACATATAAGGGAAGTGAAAATGATACCTCGAAGCATGTGGAGACAATGTGCTAATTCATCCTCAGCTAGGGACAAGGAGAAAAAAAAGCAAATGGTCAGCACTTGGAAAGATTGAAAAAGGAAACAAACCATCACCTCTAGCTCGTGCCTGCCTGCCATGTAGAAGAAACAAGCAGAGAAGAATGCAGACTGGACAATCAAATCAACCCAGTAGGAGGAGTCTGATTTGAAACCAAGGAACTCTCATATTCCTCGCTTAGAATTCCAAACCAGTTCGAGATCAAAGTTATGGAAAGTCAACAAAATCATCTATCTCCAAAACCAGATTTGCATTCTTAAACTCTACTCTGTCTGTTTTTTACTTTGCCACACTTGTCATGTTTATTCGTTGTTTGCTTGTTTGCTTGTTTTCGTGTGAGTTTAAGCTTGAAACATTGAGGATAATGTTTGATTTAAGTGTGGGGGGGGGGGGGGCAACCAAGTTGTTTTGCATAAAATTCGTAGAAGTTTATCACTCATTACTTCTAGTGTTGTTCCTTGCTGTTTTTAAGTGTTTTTAAGCTGTTTTGGAGTGTTTTAGTGTGTTTTGACATAAAAATTTGAAAAATTGTTTTGAAAAACCTAAAAAGAGTTGTTTTTAGTGTTTATTTGTGTCTTAGGGTACCTTCCAACACAATGATGAGGATTTGGTTTTTAATTACATGACTGTTAAAGAAAGTTATAAACATGGTGAAAATTTGATTTACTCTTTGGTGCATACTTGGTTGTGGTTATAATTTATGAATTCACATGCAATTATTAAGGAAAAATCAGTTTTTGTAACATGCTTGAAGGAAGGAACTCAAATGAACACTACAACCTTGTGAGACTTGAACCTAAACGCTTATTTGGAGTGTTAATAATCTGTGCATCATTGTTTTCTAAAGTCGATGCATGATCTCATTATTCTTTGCTTGGTTGCTACTTAGAAGGCGTTTCTCATTATGCGACTTAGTTAGCTTGTTCTTGTGCATTTATGTTGTTGATGTGAGAATTACTTGACACACAAATTAAACCCTCTTGTGACAATTGTAGTATAGATGTAAGTAGGGTATCGTTCTAGGCCGGGGATTAGGAGGGATTGCTAAATCACTTGAAAACTAATTTAAAAACATAATAACAAAGTTAAAAATGTAAACAAAAGATTTTAAAACAAGAAAGTAAAAGGGGGATTTGAGTTTGGTGAAGTTGAAAGTAAAAACGAATAAACTAAAAACTTAAATAGATTTTAAAAAATTTGGGTTGAATGGATAATGGAAGGCTAGCTAAGGGGTTCTTCTCCACACATGTCTTGCTTGCATACAAAATGATTTCCAATTGCATTTCAATAACTTATTAATTCTCAATGCCCCAAATTAACCGTGAATTGCACTAATTAACCCTCAGTTTTTCCACAAGTTATTGGGTTGGATGATTGCATACGACAACCCAAAACATTCCCTACAAGTTCCCTACATGAATTGCATAATAGAGATACAAGCAAGAATCATTAAGTTCTATGAAAAACATAAGCATTGACGAGGCACTCGTTACTATGATTTGCATGAAACTTATGCCAAGGATTTACTTAACACAATCGTGACTAGCGACTTTTACTACTCATGAATATAAGTTCATAACGATTAGGTGAAATTCCCTTATACTCTAGCATCATATTAATGCATGCAAACTAAGTATGCATCCCTAATCAACATACATAAACATGTTATTAATCAAATAGATATGTAAATCGAATTCATAACTTATGAAACGCAATTAAAAGTAATCAAATCATATTGCAAGCATTAACATGGTTTCGAATCCCCCCCCAGCCAAGGAGGGTTTAGTTCCTCATTATTACAAAACAAAGATAAACAAATTTAAACATTGAAAAACAAAGGAAAGAAAGCACCTAAACGTTCCAACGATCCATGTTGGATAGCAAGTGCGTCTAAGGACTTTTCTCCTTCTCTTTGCCGCAACAACAAGGTTGGAATGATGTTGAAGGGTTGGTTATTTGGAGGAGGGGATGGGAAGGGGTTTAGATATGTAGGAGAGGCAAGGAAAGGCTTGGAGAATGGTTAATTTCTGGATGATTTGAATGAGGTTGATGCCATGGTGTTTATAGGAAGAGGATGGACTTGTTTGACACAAAATGTTGGTGGAATTGAGTAGGTGAGCATGGCAAAGAGTGGGAATTGTTGGTGGGTTAGGTATTGAGTCATCCATTCACATGTCATGGTGATTTAAGCATTGCATCATCCACTCACATGTCATGATGATTTAAGCATTGCATCATCACTCAAATTTCTGGTGAAAGTGAATCAATGCCCACGGCATTGAAGAATTTCTTGGTTTTGAGTGAAGTTTTGGTCAATCCTTCTAGAAATTTATCCCTTCTTGCAACTTGTATTTGTTTCACCAGATTTTTAGCATGTTCTTAGCCTCTTTTGTGTTCAAATTCGTCCATCCATCTTGCTCATATCATATGTAATCCATTCCAAGCTCAAAACTGCTCCAAAATGCACCAAAATGCACCAAAATGCACTTTCCTGCTACCTTAGCCCTTTGGACCTACAAACACACGAAAATGGCTTAAAGTACTAAAATAACTAAGAACTAATAACGTAAATGCAAGAAAACTAGTTAACTAAGTCGCATAAATATGCGTCTATCAGTTGTTATTTCTTAGTTGATTTAGTATTTCAAGCCATTTTCGTGTGGTTTTAGGTACAAAGGGTTAAAAAGGCAAAAAAAATGCATTTTGGTGCCTTTTGGAGCAGTTTTGGGCATGGAATGGATATCACATGCATGGAGCAAAGTGGTTGGACGAAATTAAAGATCTAAAGAAGCTAGGAATGTGCCAAGGAAGGGAAGAAAATAAATTGAGGACCAAGGAAGACAAGGAAACCATTAAGAATGAGGAAAGACTAGTCTAACTTGCCTTATCTTGTCGTTACCTTTCCTAATCCTAAATTACCAAAGATTTAGTCACACGAAGGGTTCCTAAATACTTTGGGATATTTCATTACATATTCTACAAGTCCTAAACCTAACCTAAAAGTCCAAGCCATACCATTTTTCACCATTTCTCTTCCTTGCCGTGCAAGGGAGCCATTCCTTTCCTATTTTCTGCCATAAATCACTCCATGCCATGCACATTCATCCATGTTCCCTCCTTGCACTCATTTCCTACACCATTCCACTTCTTTTCCTTTGTCTACCATGTGCATAATATCCTTTCACCTCTTTGCACTCATTGATTCACCACTTACTCACCTTTCCACCCGTGCCATGCATAATCACCCATGTCTCCTTCATGCACCAGATTTCTTGCACTCATGTCATGCACCATTACACTCATTATCCACCCATGCCGTGCACCACCCTTGTCTCCTTCATTATTTTTTATTTCATGCATCAAAACATTGAATCATTGCACTCAATTGCTACACATTTCTTATCCCCTTCACCCATCAGATTTCATACAACTTTTACCTCCACCACATGCACTCATTGATTCACCATCCACCACATTTGGAATCATATGCTGTGCATCATGAGTCTTGCTACACCTTTGACTCATTTCTGCACCATTCCACCTCCCTTTCCTTTCTCTACCATGTGCACAATCATTCATGTTCCCCACTTGCATTCATAGCTACAAAACCACTCCATTTTACCCCCTATGCTTTGCATCATCACTTCACTTTCACCTTTGAATCATTTCAACACCACTCCATGCACTTATTGCTGCAACACCACTCCATTTAACCCCTATGCTTTGCATCATTACTTCATTTTCACCCTTGAATCATTGCACACACCACCATTTTTCCCCTCCTTGCCGTGCACTTCCTCTATAAAATGAACTGTGTGTGGCAACCATAAAGTTTAGTTTTTGCTTGATCATTCATCCCCATTTCAATACAACCTTCATCCAAACACATCCATTCATCTTTACATCCATTCCTCCATACAAATAAACCTTCAAACACTCACCAACACCTTGTGCCGTAGCAAAGAAAAGGAAGGAAAGTGCTTGGACATGCTTGCTATCCAACTTGGATTGTTGGAGCATGTAGGTGTTTTCTTTCTTTTGTTTCCAATGTTTAAATTCATTTTCTTTCATTTTGTTGTGAATATAAGTGGCTAAACCCCTCTTAGCTAGGGGTGATTTCAAAGCCATGATTATGTGTGTAATATGATTTGATAAATTCCAGTTATGAACTCTTGAATCGTGAATGCAATTGGCTTAACTATTTGATTGATAACTTATTTGTATTTGTTGATTAAGGGTCGACACTTAATTGGCATGCATAAATCCGATGCTAGAATATAAGAAAGTTTCACATAGTCGTTACAAATCTATATTCATAAGTAGTGGAGGTCGCTTATAAACGATCGCATTAAGTTTAATTCTAGCATGAGTGACATGATGTCATAGTTGCAAGTGCTTTATCAATGCTTATGATTTTCATTAAACGTAATGATCTTTGATTGTATCTCTATTATGATGTCATGTAGGGAATGTTTGAAGAATGTTTTGGGTTGTCGAGTGATGTCATCCAATCTAATAAAACAAGGAAAATCTGAGGGTTAACTAGTGATGTCACAATTAATTTGGAGCATTGTCGTTCATAATTCAATGAAGTAGTAACTGGAAATCAAATTATTTGCATACATATCATGTGTGGAGAGAAAGCCTCTAGCTATCCCATCCATCACCTTATTTCTCACATTCGTTTTACAATCTGTCTAGATTTTCATACTTGTTTGTTTGTTACAACTTCATCCAAATCAAAATCCCCCCCTTAGTTCTTGTTTCAAAGTGTTGCAAATCTGTTTTAGTTTTTGTTTTAAAGCGTTTTGATTGAAGTAAAAGTCCATTTTCGTCCAAAGTCATTTCTAGTGTCTAGTTTAAGTTTATTTGGTTGTTTTGAGCTGTTTTGAGTATTTTAAGTTTGCTTTGAGTCTTGTGGATCTTGTTAAGTGTTTTTAAGTTTAGTTTTATGTTTTTGAGTCAGTTTAGAGGTTATTAGCAATCCCTCCTAATCCCCCGTCCAAAACGATCCCTACTTATACTTATACTACAATTGTCAAAAGAGGGTTAAATTTGTGTGTTAAGTTAATTTTCGCATCAACGGGTAACATTAGTGAGCATGTTGAATGAAATACTTTTTGGACAATATCTAAAGGGAAGTGATTTCACACCTTTTTGGCTTCTTACGCGCCAATATGTATTTCTAACTATTGGATTGAATAAATCACACAGAATCAAGGGTCATGATTAAACAAAGGTGTGTAGGAGCCTAAAGCAGGTATGTGTTTGTCATTTCCTATTCAAAATATGTTGTCTCTCAGGTCCAAGAAATCCAGAAATTGATCTATGAACTGCACTACGAGGGATGCGAGATCAATGAGCATTTCCAAGTTGGGGCGATAATTGAAAAATTGCCAACTTCGTGGAATGACTTCAAAATTTATCTTAAAGACAAACGTCGCGAGATGAATATGGAGGATTTGATCCTGAGGCTACGAGTGGAAGAAGACCGCAGAAAGGCAGACCATTCTGGAAGGTTTGCTGCCATTGAAGCCAACGCAAATTATGTTGAGGAAGGAAACTCCAAGGCTAAGCCGAAGAAGAATAAGGCTCCTAAAACCAAGCAGTTTGTACAATCTGCCCTTGCTCCCAAAGGCAATAATCTGAAGAAGATTAAGGGCGCATGCTATGTGTGTGGCAAATCTGGTCACAAGGCACAAGATTGTTATCATCGTAAGGATGGAAATCATGCCAACGGAAACAACAACAACCATGCTAACATGGCAACCACCAAGGAAGAATTGGCTGCTATTGTGTCCAAAGTCAACATGGTCACAAATGTGAGTGAATGGTTGTTGGATACTAGTGCTACTAAGCACAAATGCGTTGACATAAATCTATTCACTGAATACCATCCTGCTACCCATGGAGAAAAGCTGTATATCGACAATTCTGCCTTTACTGCGGTGGAGGGCAAAGACAAAGTGGTACTCAAATTCGCATCTGGAAAGAGTCTCACCTTGCTGAATGTGCTGCATGTTCCTAAAATAAGGAGGAACTAGGTTTCTGGACCTATTCTGATTGCTAAAGGCTTTAAACTTGTAATGGAATCCAACAAATTTGTACTTACCAAGGGTGGGATGTTTGTTGGAAAGGGTTATGTGGCTGATGGCCTTGTGAAACTCAATGTAATTGCTATTGATGATGCTAATAAAATAAATGCTTGTACTTATATTGTTGAGTTTTCTAATATTTGGCATGCTAGATTAGGACATGTTAATTTTTGTTCCATGCATAGAATGGTTGAATTAGAATTATTACCTAAATTCGAAATTTATTTTAATAAGTGTGAAACATGTACTGAATCAAAATTTCCTAGGCAAACGAGAAAGTCAATTCAAGAAAGATCAAATGAATTACTTGGATTAATTCATAGTGATCTTTGTGACTTTAAATCCACACCAACTCATGGAGGAAAGAATTATTATGTCACTTTTATTGATGATTGCAGTAAGTATTGCTATGTTTATTTGATTCATAGCAAGGACAAAGCTTTGAATATGTTTAAGACATATAAAGCCAAAGTTGAAAATCAACTTGAGAGAAAAATCAAAGCACTTAGATCCAATAGAGGAGGAAAGTATGAGTTTACTGCCTTCTCAGATTTTTGTGCACAACAAGGAATTATACATCAAACAACGGCTCAATACACACCACAACAAAATGGTGTTGCCAAAAGAAAAAATAGAACATTCAAAGATATGATTAATTCCATGTTAAATAGTTCAGGGCATCCACACCGTTTGTGGGGTGAAGCTTTACTTACTGCAAATACCATATTGAATAAGGTTCCTCTAAAGAAGATTGACGAGTCACCTTATGAACTATGGAAATGACATAGACCCACTTATAAAACCCTCAAAGTGTGGGGTTGCTTAGCAAAGGTGCAAGTTCCGTTACCAAAAAGAACGAAGCTAGGATCTAAAACTATTGATTGTGTATTCATTGGATATGCAAATAATAGTGCTGCTTATAGGTTCCTTGTTGTAAAATCTTCGATTTCTGACATACATGCCAACACTATATTAGAATCAGTGGATGCAGAATTCTTTGAGGATATATTTCCTTACAAAGAAAAAGAATCTGGTTATAATACAAAGAGGGTTCATGATTATAGTCATGATGAAGCCTCTTCTTCTTGTGTCCAAGGAAATGATGTGGAACCAAGAAGAGGAAAAAGAATCAAAGTTTCTAAAAACTTTGGACCAGATTTCATTGCTTTCTTGTCCAAGAATGAACCTAGAACTTTTAAAGAAGCAATGTCTTCTTCTGAGGCTCCTTTATGGAAGGAAGCAATTAAAAGGGAAATGGAATCCATTATGGAAAATAACACATGGGAATTGGTTGATTTACCTCCCGGTAGTAAACCAATTGGTCATAAATGGATTTTCAAGAAGAAACTTAAGGCAGATGGAACCATTGATAAGTTCAAGGCACATTTAGTAGCCAAAGGTTATCGCCAAAAAGAAGGTTGGATTATTTCGACACCTATTCTCCAGTTTCTCGCATAACGTCAATTTGGACGTTAATAGCGATTGCAGCTGTATACAACTTTGATATACATCAAATGGATGTAAAAACAACATTTTTAAATGGAGAACTAGATGAAGAAATATACATGGAACAACCTGAAGGGTTTGTGCTTAAAGGACAAGAAAGCAAAGTGTGCAAATTAGTTAAGTCATTATATGGACTTAAACAAGCACCAAAACAATGGCATGAGAAATTTGATCATACTTTGTTGACACATGGGTTCAAAATAAATGAATCTGATAAATGTGTCTACATTAAGAGTAATGATAAAACTTGTGTTATTGTCTGCTTGCATGTGGATGATATGTTCATAATGGGAAGCGATAAAGATGTAATAAACAAAACAAAGAAAATGTTGAATTCAAGTTTTGACATGAAAGACTTAGGTCAAGCCGATGTCATTTTAGGAATTGAAATTAAGAGAAATAGTGAAGGATATGTCCTTACACAATCCGATGCAGAAAAAATAATACGAAGGTTTGGTCAATTTGACTGTAAACCTGATGTAACTCCTTTTGATGTTGGATGCAAGTTTGAGAAAAATAAAGGCGATGTCATATCTCAACTTGAATATTCTCAAGTAATTGGAAATCTAATTGACACACCCCGATTCTAGAATCAAGGCATGCTGGCCGTCACGTGAGCGTGACGTAGCCAAAAGTGCGATACGGAAGCAAGATATAACAGAAATATGAAGGAATTTAAACCAATCACTAGCAGTAATAACCTACTAGCATAAAAGAGTGAGTTATATAGTTAAACACACGAATTCAGAGCGTAGGTATAAGTGCAGTCAAGTTGGACTATAATTAAAAGTACAACACCCACAGGTGAGTCCTACATGCAGAACGTCTGTCAGAACGCCGAAAAAGACCTCGTGAGCCACCAACTGCTAACTAGAACCTCGAGGGGCGCAAAACAAAGATGAGTGGGTCAGTAAAACCAAAGATTTTCCAAAACAGCTCATTTAAAACATTTCTAACCCCTCACCGTAAAACCTGCATACTTTCTCAGAAATATAGTATATAAACATATAGATATATCACCAAAAGCTCAAATCCCAATCCTTCAACGCTTTTAAGAAAGAATATGACATGCCATGCCAAAATATAATATGAATGCATCAATATAAATCAGGTGAAATAATAAATCAACCGGAGACCCTACAGTGGTCCTGTACAGCTGATTCTATAGCTCAATATCCGACTCAGCCGGAGTCACCACAGTGACCTATACGGCCCTACTCTGCACGTCACTCGGAACTACATAAGGTAGTCTCTACGATGAAAGGTGTAAGAATACGCTCTAGTGCTTCTCTCATCAATCATCAGCGCGCATAACTAAGGTCACCCACTAGTCGGAATCACACCTAGAGATCTATACGACTAGCATGTTGGAACCCTCACATGGTCTGTGCGACATTCACCTACTTGGATCCAAGGCGAGCGTGCGGTGTGGTGAATAATATAAGCACTAACACCTAGGGTGCAGGTTATGAGCTTCCAATGCATTTCACATAAAATAAATCGTATGAATAATGTAAAAACTCACCTGTGCATCCACCGCGTCAATTCATATATATATGCATCAATTATCAATTAAAATATCTCATCAATTGCATGCATGGCATTTTAAAACATATTTTCATATAAATGCATTTTCTGGGAAAAACA
The DNA here is from genome assembly GCA_006547085.1 of Malus baccata. Classification (NCBI taxonomy): domain Eukaryota; kingdom Viridiplantae; phylum Streptophyta; class Magnoliopsida; order Rosales; family Rosaceae; genus Malus; species Malus baccata. The sequence goes on along the minus strand of VIEB01000047.1, from coordinate 702,925 downwards.
GTAGTATATAGGTAATACAAAAACAAAATTGCCCACTCAATGGTAAGTCGATGGGTCGTAACCCCCGTGATGTCCCTGGATGCGCTCGTCCTCGGGATAGGTGTCACCTATATGCGAAACAACTATAAAAACGTTAATTTAAACACATAACCAACAATTCAAAATAACTTCTCATACGGTGCTCAATTTGGGTATATGAATATACCACAACGACCTACTCGATGTCACGGACGTCGATAAATTTTTAGAATTAATTTTGGGCTTGTCACGTGCCCCAACGCGTGTCTTCTTCCTCAACCAGTCGCCGGACTGGTTTTTTCGATGGCCGGATTCCGGCGAATTTTGTAATTGCTTGTTCTCCTTCATTTCTCAACCATTTTCTTCGAATTTTATATCAATTTGAAGCCCTCAACATGTAGAATCACGATGCACTAGTTTCAAGGTCTAAAATTCACTAGATTTTACCTGGGGAAGCACGATAATTCAAAAATTTTGAGAAACTCCGTTCTCGGTCCTCCGACGTCCAAATGTTACCAACGAAGTACCCCGAAGCTCGTGAGGATGTTCTTAAACTCACTGTGAGCTTGAAATTCCCTGAAATGTAAGATTTCATGTGTGCATGAACAGTGCACATTTTCGGGGTTAGGGTTTCACGACGATTCCGAGGGTTTCACTTCCTAAAACTAGTACCATTCAACTCAGAACATCAAAAGGATGAAGAATCATACCTTATTTGCTTCGATCCACGAAGTTTTGAAGGGTTGGGGCTTCGTCCGTAAGATTTCGTGAGGAAGAGAGAGACGGAACAGAGAGGAGAGAGAGAGAAAGCACGGGGGAAGGGAAGGAAAGGTGGTCCTGCACGTGTGTGGTCCAACCAAACCATACATACCAATTTTAAATCCCTAACCACACAAAAATATAATCCAAACTAATCCAACTTAAAACAATTTTCTCCAAAAGTTTAGGGATGATATTTAGTCGAAAAAAAAATATGTATATAGATGTCACACACGTACCTTAATACCCGTCAATGGTACTTTCGTCATTTCACGGTCCCGATATGAAAATCTCGGGACGGGCTGTGACAATCTCCCTTCTTGTAGAATTTCATCCCCGAAATTCCCACAACCAAATAAACAGCTTAATACCCATAGAATAACCTTGGGTACATCTCTCTCATTCGATCTTCTGTCTCCCAGGTAGCTTCTTCTAGAGAATGGTTCCTCCACAACACCTTCACCAAGCTCACCGTCTTATTCCTTAGAACCTTATCTTTCCAATCCAAGATAGTCACTGGTTCCTTATCATACGTCAAATCCAGATTAATCTCTAGCGGTTGAGGAGGGATCACATGTGAAGGATCAGAAATATAATGTCGAAGCATAGAGATAGGGAACACATTATGAACCTTAGATAACTCCGGAGGCAACTCCAATCTGTAAGCAACTTCACCAATCCTCTCAGTGATCTCATAAGGCCCTATGTACCTAGGACTTAACTTTCCTCTTTTTTCAAATCGTACCACACCTCTCCAAGGTGACAATTTCAAAAACACCCAATCACCCACATCATACACTCGATCAGTAGCATGTCGATCCGCTAAGCTCTTCTATCGATCCTGGGCTGTTTTCAAGTTAGACTTAATCACCTGAATATTTTGAGTAGTCTCATCCACAATCTCTGGGCCTTCTAACACTCTTTCACCAACCTCAGACCAACACAATGGCGTACGACACACCCTACCATAAAGTGCCTCAAATGGTGACATACCAATGCTCGAACGAAAACTATTATTGTAGGCAAATTCCATCAAGTCCAGGCGATCATGCCAGGAATCACCAAACTGTAACACTGAAGATCTCAACATATCCTCCAACATCTGAATAGTCCTCTCTGATTGCCTATCAGTTTGAGGATGATAAGCAGTGCTGTAAAGCAATTTCGTACCAAAAGCTTCCTCAAAAGCTACCCAAAATTTAGAAGTAAATCTTGGGTCTTGATCAGAAATAATATTCACTGGAACTCCATGATACTTCACAATCTTTGTGATGAACAACTTAGCCAATTTATTCAGAGGATACTTTTCCCTCACTGGAATGAAGTGCGCTGACTTGGTAAGTTGATCCACAATCACCCAAACACCATCGAATCCATTTCGTGTAGGAGAAAGCTTATACACGAAATCCATAATTATATTTTCCCATTTCCACTGGGAACGGGAAGTGGCTGCATTCGCCCAAAAGGCTTCTTTCTTTTATGCTTTGACTTGCTGGCAAATAATATATCTACTTACATATTCTGCAATTTCCCTTTTCATACCCGGCCAATAGTAAAATGGTCGAATGGTATGATACATCTTAGTTTCTCCTGGGTGCATCGCATAAGCTGAACAATGCGCTTCATCCAAAATTTCCTTCTTTAATTCCTCATTATTCGGTACATACATTTTGTTTTCCTGCATAAGCATGCCATCTGATTCTAGAATCCTAAGGTCTTTCTTTTTCCCTTCATTTCTTAATTGAACCATTTCTTGAATTTCCTCATCCACCATCTGAGCTTCGAGTATACGATCAACCAAAACTGGCCTGACTTGAAAACTAGCAAGAAAAGCTTCGCTTCGATCTTCCAACTCCAACTTTACTTCAGTTGCCCTCAGTTCTGCAAGAAGGGGAACACGACAAGCATATAAAGCATTGAGTCAACCTTGAGGTTTCCTACTTAGTGCATCAACGACCACATTAGCATGATCCGGATGATACTCAATTGTGCAGTCATAATCACTTAATAATTCCATCCACCTTCGCTGACGAAGATTAAGATCATGTTGAGTAAATAGATATTGGAGACTCTTGTGATCAGTGAAGATCTTACACTTCTCACCATATAAATAATGCCTCCAAATCTTCAAAGCAAAGACAATGGCTGCCAATTCAAGATCGTGAGTAGGATAATTCCTTTCATGATTCTTCAACTGTCGAGAAGCATAGGCAATCACTCTATTATGCTGCATCAAAACACATCCCAAACCATTCAAGGAAGCATCACTGTAAATCTCAAAATTATCGCTATCATCAGGAAGTACCAATACTGGAGCATGAGTGAGGCAATATTTCAATTGCTGGAAACTCCGCTCACAATTCTCATCCCACTCGAATTTAACATCCTTCTTGGTCAACTTCGTTAACGGCAAAGCAATCATAGAAAAATCCTGAACAAACCGTTGATAATAACCTGCCAAACCAAGAAAACTTCGTACCTTAGTGACGGTTCGAGGTTGTTCCCAATTCTCCACTGCTGCTATCTTTTGAGGATCTACTTGAATTCCTTGTGTCGATACAACATGCCCTAAAAATGCCACTCCAGTAAACCAAAACTGACATTTATTGAACCTGGCATACAACTGATGTTCCCTCAATTTCTTTAATACCAAGTTAAGATGTCGGATATGATCTGCTTTAGACTTAGAGTATACCAGAATATCATCAATAAAAACAATAACAAATTTATCAAGATATTGCTGGAATACCTCGTTCATTAACCTCATGAAAGCTGCAGGTGCATTAGTCAACCCAAATGGCATAACCAGAAATTCATAATGTCTGTAACGGGTTCTAAATGCTGTCGTAGGTACATCTTCATCTTTAATCTTCAACTGATAATAACCAGATCTCAAATCAATCTTAGAGAATACACACGCACCTTTCAGCTGATCAAACAAATCATCGATGCGAGGCAATGGATAACGGTTTTTAATCGTTACCTGGTTCAATTGCCTATAATCGATGCATAATCTCAGAGTTCCATCTTTCTTCCTCACAAATAATACTGGAGCTCCCCAAGGTAACGAACTAGGTTGAATGAAACCTTTATCAAGTAATTCTTGTAACTGAATTTTCAATTCTCTTAACTCAGCTGGAGCCATTCTATATGGAGTTAAAGATATAGGATTAGTACCTGGAAGCAAATCGATAGAGAATTCCACATCTCTGTCTGGCGGCAATCCCGGCAAATCATTAGGAAATACATCAGGATAATGCCTGACCATACCAACTTCTTCCACACTGCTAGGAACAACATCATTTAAAACCACATGTGCTAAATATCCTTGGCAACCCTTCGATAATAACTTCCTTGCTCTTATGGCAGAAATAACACCATGTCTCACTGATAGGAGCATATTTATGCGCCTTAGTTTAGCTTGTTCTTGTGCATTTATAGTGTTTTTCCTTAGTAAAGTAGTCTTTTAAGCTAGTTTTATGTGTTTTCAGGTTCTAAGGGCAAAGTATGCAAAAGGATGCATTTTGGAGCCTTTTGGAGCAAAATTGGGCTAGAATGGAGTTCATGCATATGAAGCACAAGGGATGGACGAATTTGAAGGATTGATGAAGCTAGGAAGGCGTTTCAAAGTTGAAGAATTGAAGATACAAAGTTTCCTAGTTAAAGTAGGAAAGGGCTTAAACGAAGGATTCCTAAATGAAGAAGGATTCCTAATCAATGTAGGAGTCCTAATTAAAGATGGATTCCTAGACACATGAAGTTTCCTACTCAAGCAAGGGTTCCTATGTGAAGAAGAAGAGTTAAAGTCAAAAATCAGCTCAAGATAAGGAATCTTATCCAAAACCTCATCCATAACCTTATCTTAGCTTATCTTATCCAAACCAACCTTATCCTAATCCTAAACTATCCACATTCCAGCCATTTAGGAGGGTTTCTAACTAGATTAAGATGCTTAAAATGGGATTTCTAGAAGACCTAATCTTATCCTACATAAATGGCGCCTAGAACCTTTCTAGAAGCCCATAAAAATCTGCCTTGTATTATCCTTCTAGAAACCACACTTTGTGCCGAATTTTCTACCCTATTTCCTTTGGGATTTTGGTTTCTAGAAGCCTTATCTTTTCACACTCTTTGTGCTGCACCTCATCTCCCATTCCTTTTGGGTTTTTGACTTGTTTTCCTTGTAGGATTGTATGTTATTATCCTATGCAGTTTAGGCCTTTAAAACCTTGTCCTTTGCTACCTAGGAGAGGAGATCTTCTGCCTATATATACAACCCATTGCCACACCCTTTCATTCACCACCTCTCATACACATTCATTCACTCTACAAATTCATCCAAACTTTCCACACCCTTTGCCGCAGCCACCAATTACCATCCTCATCCCCTAAACACTACTACATCCCTCCATAACCATTCATCCATACACCTAAGGCCCTAAACCTGTCCCTAGACCCTTTGCCGCACCAAGGAGGAGGAGAAGGAAGCTCGAAAGTTCATGCAATTCAAGTTCACGCCGCTGGAATTTCTAGGTGTTTCTTTTCCTTTGCTTTCAATGTTTAAATTCAATTCTCTTTGTTTTGTGCATATGAGGAACTAAACCCCCCCTTGGCTAAGGGGGGATTCAAAATACATGTTTATGCTTGCGATATGATTTGATTACTTCTAATTGCATTTCATAAGTTGTGAATTCAATTTACTTATCTATGTGAATTACATTGATTTGTGTGTGTTGGTTGAGAGTGCACGCTTAATTATCATGCATAGATTGAATGCTAGGATATAAGGAAATTTCACCTAATCGTTATGGAATTATATTCACAAGTAGTAAAGGTTGATGATCTCAATCGCGTTAAGTAAATTCTTGGCATAAGTTTCATGCAATCATAGTAACAAGTGCTTCTTCAATGCTTATGGTTTTCATAGAACTTAATGATTCTTGCTTGTATCTCTATTATGCAATCATGTAGGGGACTTGTGGGGAATGCTTTGGGTTGTCGTATGCAATCATCCAATTCAATAACGTTAGGAAAATCTGAAGGTTAATTTAAGCGGACCTAATTAACTTGGGGCGTTGAGAATTCATGGTTTATTGAAAAGCAATTGGAAATCGATTTGAATGCAAGTATAACATGTGTGGAGATGAACCCCTTAGCTAGCCTTCCATCCATTCAATTCAATCAAATTCGTTTTAAAATCTGTTTTAATTTACAAAGTTTGTTTTGTTTTTAAATTCGTCCAAAATCAATCCCCCTTTACTTTGTTGAGTCATAGTAGTTAGAAATCACTTTAGTTTGTGTTTTTAAGTGTCTTAGGTCAAGTTAAAACCAATTTTCGTCCAAATTCTTCCTTAGTGTCCAAAACTGCCCAGATTGTGTTTTTAAGGCAGTTTTGAGTGTTTTGGTGCTGTTTTGAGTCTTTTGGTTTGTTTTGGTGTTTTAAAGTTTAGTTTTGCATTCTTTGAGTCTAGTTTAGTGTTTTAAACTTGTTTTTACGTATTTGAGTCAGTTTTCAAGTGATTTTGCAATCCCTTCTAATCCCCGGCCTAGAACGATCCCTACTTACATATTGATAAAAAGAGGGTTAATTTGAGTGCTAGTTAATATCATACCACTCACCCCACTTCTTTCGCCCACAAAAGTAACCTCGGGTAGTCCAGTGCGATAAAAAGTAACTGATTTCCCATAACAATCAATATGGGCACGATTATAATGCAACCAATATGCTCCGAGAATCACATCAAAATCCACAATGTCTAACGGAATAAGATCAGCTGGCATAACTACGCCCTCTACCAACACTGGACACCCAAGATACACACTATCAACATAACACTTATCTCCTCTAGGCATGGCAAACTCTAAATCAAATCCTAGAGGAAAAGGGTGAGGTTGAGTCATTTGAGCAAACGTATGAGAAATCACAGAACGCGTAGCACCACAATCAATCAAAAATCTAGCAAAATGACCAAGAACATTTAACGTAGCCATGATCAAATCTGGATGGTTCTGAGCATCTTGCAGTGAGATGTGATTAACACGCCCCTGAGCTTGTTGTCGTCCACCACGACCTCGGTTGCCTTGATTACCTCATCCCTGAGAAGTACGCCCCTGACCTGACTGATTAGACTGCCTAGATGATCCTGCACCACCACCAGCAACCTCCCCCTGACGGGGCTGACCTCCCTGATGCCACTGAGATCCACTAGCTGGCATGGAAGAATAAGAAGAATAACCCCCAAGGTCTTGGGAATACCCAGTCTGAAAATAAGGCTCCAGGGGATACTGATACGGTCTGGAAGCATAAGGAGCAGCATCACCCTGGTAGTGGTTGAAGGATTATTTTGTGAAAACATGTTCATTTAAGCAACATCAATAAGCATGCAATTAACAATTAAAGGCGGAATCATGCTTGCATGCACTTAAAAACAAAACATTAACCATGAAATTCAAAGCCTAGTAGATTGGTGGACCAATAATCAACTCATAACAAAGTGAGTTGAGATTTATATACCTTTGTAGATTCCTCTTTGCATAAGCAAAGGCTAATCACCCAAAGAGAGGGCCTTCATTCCTTGCATATTAAAATCTATGGATTTGGATAGAAGAATAGGTTCTCCAAGTTCCCAAAATTGAGAACCTCTAAGTCTCTTCACCAAGGTTAGATTGGAGAAGAAATGAGTGACCTTGGAGTAGTGGGATTGCTAGATGCACCCTCCAAGGGGCCGGCCTCTAGAGAGAAAATGAGAGAAATGTTCTCACCAATTTTCTCTAATGAAACCCTAAATGAATTTTGGCTATAAAGTCATATTTATACCTTTATTCATTTGAGTGGCAAACTTGTAATTAAAGCAAGTTCACTACCCTTCCTCTAAATGGCCGGCCATGGGGTTTTGTTTAGGCTTTTGGGCCTTTGTGAATTAAGTTGTCATACAACTTAAGTCAATGGACTTGACGTTCGAAGCCCATTGGGCCTTGAGGCCCAAAACTAACCCGTGGTCTTTAACGAACTTATTCGTTTGATTAATTAACATATTAATTAATCCTTGCCATAAATAATTAAACCATTTAATTATTCTTACTCATCTCCATTGTTTCTTCAATCTCCACCTTACACGGTGTACGATCCATTAGGTTCTTTTTAGCGAGGCAGTGGGCGATTAAAACCATTTCAAATCGATTGTGAATTGAAACTTACTTTCAATTCTCCCTTTAGTGATTATACACGGTTAGGGCTTCCACAAACCATGAGTGACACCTAGCAGCATATCATGGTTACCCAAGCTAATCAGAAGAGGTGGAGAACCTATTCAGTTTAGGATTACAAATGCAATACGGTCTTTCTCTAATACAATACTCTTGACCACATTGTTTGGTTTGATAGTTTAGTTTATTCATGTCTACTATCCAATGTGATTCGTGTGCTTATATGATTACCTTGAATGTGATTTGGAACGACTTCCTAAATCTCATTCATACTCTGGCCAGAGATTCTTAATCATATCATAGAGTATTCTCCCTCAAACAGTTTGAAGGTTAGAGATCCCTTGTTGCGCATTCACTTGCCTTCATGGCTAAGTGCACCTACATGCTTGTCTTGGTGTCAATCACACCAATGACTCAAAACTAGTCACTCTCTCTAAGAGAAGACATAGCATGTACTGATCTTAACGAATTGTCAATGCCCATTTGGCAATCCTATGATCAGGAACGTTTAGGATGTGTCTACGAAAGAATGGTCTCATGAATCTAACTTCTTTAGATTGCATTCTCCCAATCACATATTCCTTGGACTTTATCGTTTAAGCATATAACATTTATATGAGACGGCTTAAAACAATAATCTTTGCCCTTGATATTAAACTAGATTAGTTTAACATGTGAAATGTCCGTAAAGTATCATCACATGATTGGTTTTAGGCACATTTCCAACAATCTCCCACTTGCACTAGAGCCAATCAGCTTGGTCATCAGTGATGATACCTCTTCTATAGTCATTTCATAAATGACTGAGTAGTAGGCCTAGACAATGGATATCTATATGTTATCCATAGAAGTAACCTTAAGAATAACGACGTCACCATTATACATGATTCTCAATCATGTGGTTCAGTCTCTCATATGAGTTCGGATCTTGATGAGACCTTGATTCCCTGGCTTGAGCTATCGCCCCATTAGTGTCATAGTGTCAGTACACTAGATACACTTTCTGGTTGGAACCGAATAGAGAGTTCATGAATGAACTTTCTCATCCAAACAACATTGTTGTAAGCTTCTATATGGCAATATATTTTGCATTCATAATGGAACACACTAAAGTCATTACTTTTAATGTTTCCATCCAAATATCTCTTTAGTCATAATAAAGAGATATTTGTTAATCTCTTCATTCATGATGAAGAAACATTCAATGATGGATTAGATTCATAATCTAATACATTTACGCTTCCTTTACGTTACTCTAATTCTTCCTCAATCTTTGAGGAATCTATCCTTTAGTATTTCTTAAATACTTAAGGATTCACTTGACAGTTGCCATGGTTCTGATCCTGGGCTTGCATTGATATTGTCTTGTACCGATCTAGGTACAATTCATATCCACGTTTTTCATATAATATGAAATACGTAAATCACCTTTCTGCGTATGCATAAAGGATTCTATTTATGCATTGTTTCTTTGGGAGTCAAAGGGCACGTTCCCTTTGAGAAGAGCAACTTGCTAGTCATACTAGAGTCGTCCTTCTAATTGAAGTTTATCATCATATGAGAAACTTCTTAGCATCTTTTGTCTATTGTTAGGGATTGATATAATCAAATTATATCTTGAAATTATCTTTATAGAATGTTTAAAGTCATAACTTTAACAAATGTTTAAAGTCATAACTTTAACGAAGAAGTATTCCTTTTATTTCCAAAATTAATATATCATATATATCATATATACATTTATATATATATATACAAATTTAGGAATATGATTAACTCCCACTAATCTTTTGTAAACAGTAAACAAAAGATTCATTTACATCTCTATGAGTAATCAAACAATTTGATCTTTCTCTCATAAGACGCTTATGGCTCCCACTAGCTTGATGAGATCCATGATGGATGGATCTTTACAACTTACATGTATTGTGATTCATAGTTTTAGACATATATTATTAAGACTATCTTAATAATGGTTTCGGAAACCCATATTTTGTCCAAACATTGAATCACCATTTAGTTGTAGCTAGCAAACTTCGAATTAATTGAAACTAAGACTACGTCAAAGATGGTTCCTTCAAAGTCAACCATTCTCTTTGATTGTAGTCACCTTAAGCTACAATTAGTTTTGAAGGTTTCATTATTTCGGGTCAAATGGTACTTTACCATTTCCTTCAGTATATATCGTATATATACTCAATGTAGTCATAAGGATTTTCATTCTTATTTCTTTCGAATTAAGAGGTGTAACTCTATGACATAGTCATAAAGTTCAAACCATTCAACTCAGACGGTTTATAAATCCTTCTTGACTACCTTGGAGCTTGTGGTATAGGAACTAGGTTGTTATATTGGTTGATCATTATCTTGTTTCTCAAAGAACCCATTCTTTGAGTTCTATTCCTAGTTCATTTGCTCTAAGGCAAATCATATTGTAGGATTACAATGAACTACTCAACAAACAACATTTGTTGGTTGGTTTATAGAAGTGATATCCAAATGTTAATTTAAGGATATCTACAAGATAATTCTCAAACAAATATTGCTTATTAGCACACAACCCCAAATCTTAACATGATTAAGATTTGTCTTTCTTTCCAACTACATCCTATGGAGTTATGAAAATTTTGGAAGATCTTCTAATTGACAACCATATTGTCTTAGAAGCAAAGATATCCTATATATGGGTAATTGATAATATCCAACGAACTAAATCTTATTCAAGTTCGTTCTTCTCCTTATGGAGAAATCCATTATCATATGATGCTTCTTTCCTTGATATCTTTCAAGAAAACTATTCTAAAGTGTTACCATTCCTTGGATCAAATCTAAGGATGTAAATACTTTAGACGTCTTACTCATCAACTTACATTTCTTGAATTCTTTGAAACCTTTTGCAAAGTATTCGGACTTGTGTTTGTTTAAAATGAACTATAGTCCAACCGAGGGTGATCGGTGAATGTCATACAACATGAGTAGTATTATGTTTGTGGACTAGTGCCACTAACATCTAAGTGAATTAACCTCAACAACTTTGTGATTCCTTATTCTTTCCAAAAGAATAAAGATTCAAACATTTTGCCTCTATACAATTTTAACAAGAAGGCATTGGATCCGGATCTAACGATCCTAAGTATCCATCTATGACTAACTCGTAATTTATTTTTTTATAGTTATCACAACGTAGTTAGGATTAGTCACTACCTTGCAACCTTTTGGGTTTTAAGCATCATTATATTTTAAACAGTTAACACTACCATATCATCTCTACTATAGAGAAAATTAATTAGATTACAATAATCTAATCATTCATTAATAAAGAACAATGTTTTGTCAAACAAAACATTTATCCATTTCACATAGTGACGGAATTTAGTTCCTTAAAATTGGAATATAAAGACAATCTATGTTTTTCCAATTTCTTTGGTAGTTCATATGAGGAAGTAAGTACCATCTGCTTTCGCAGAGATCTATATTTGATTCACTTTCCGAATGTGAAGTACTTTCTCTTCTCTCATTAATCTTTTACTTCTTATTAGCCACACTTTTACAACGATTGTAAAACATAGTTACTAATACGGAATCAAGCATTCAAGTAGAAGAACCAACTGTTTTGAACTATTCAAGAACAATTTACAACACCTTCGAAAGGTGTGTTCTTGACATTTGCAAGATATTTCTTGCAAATACCCCTTTCAATGTCCATCCTTTCATAAAGAAAGTTTGTTCCCTTGGAGTTATTTCGCTTTCTTCATTTGACTTCTCCTTTGACTACAATAGTCATGGTCCCTAAACTCCCACTATCTCTCTTGAAACTTATTTAAATTGTGTTATACACATCAAACATTTTGGAGAGCATGTGTTTATTGTTCACTACGTAGTTTACAATAAACTTAGTGAACTATAAGGATAGGGACACAAAGGTGAAGTCCTTGCCTAGTTTCCGTCTCGTTAAGTGTTTTATCACTTCAACACTCAATGATTCAAAATCATCATAAGTCCATGTTGATGGACTATTTTTGTCAACCAACCATTATGTTCTAAACATAATTACAAACTATCAAGAGTTGTTTAAGGCAACTCTAATTTCTTCATACAACAATTTGTAAGTGAAGAATCATGGCACATAAAGTGTCCATGCCTTTGTGCTTTCTTCTCAAGTTCTTTGTTCATTTAACAAAGAAACAAGCACTAGTGTTTGCATTCACTAAGGGTTGTTCAAAGCAACTCATTATTTCTTCATACAACAATTTGTAAGTGAAGAATTATGACATTAAAAGTGTTGTCCTCCTTATGATAGACTTATCTAACATGTTCTTCCAATGATACATTATTAATAGGAAGATTGTGAGGATGAGACTACTTAGGTACATATGCAATCCTTTTAAGACATTCTTTGGGATTGTGGTACCAAGTCCGGAAACTAAAACATTCGGTTTTTATTTGTCAAGTGTTGGATAGCGTTTGCAACAATATTGGTAAACAAATACATAACGAATATAAATTGATTGATTTTAAGCCATTTGATTCGGGTCTTTAAATCAAATAGCACCACCCACTATTTTTGGCAAATTCCATATCCCTCATTGGAATTCGAGAGTTTTGGATGAAACTCTTAGTAGGGTATGGGAGACTCACTATTACCAAGCCCACCTCACAATGATATGATGTTGGCTAGCATTAATAATAATGAGAGAGTACGCTTACTCATTTGCAACAACCTCTTGCAAGTACCCATCTTATTTGGCCTCTAGAGAATGTCACCTCACAATGATATGATGTTGGCTCCATTGCACTTAGTTAAGTCATTCCCACCATGTTTAGTTCATGAAGGGGTTCAAGAATAACCTCACGATGATACGATGTCGGCCATCCTCGTTGCCTACATCAACCTCATCATATGTTTATGGATTCCTCCTGAGTATAAGCATGCACTTTGTACTCCCCCATGATAGGGTGAAGCCGGTGTACAAGTCATAAACGATTGGATCCCACCACGGTGGAAGGCCTACGAAAGAGTGTTCTAAGCACTCTCACGCTTTTCAACTTAATAATGGGTTGGTTTGAGGGTTTTAGGTCTCATCACAGAAACATACATTTTAATCTCTATTAAAACAATTTTGATCCTATTACAACTATTGGTCCATATGATTGTTTTTAGTTGTATATAATACTCCCACTATGCGTATAAAACGGTTTTTAAAGCAAGAGTATATGATACTACTAACATAACCTTTGCATTCATTTGATGGACTATATAGTTGCCTTAGGGCCTTAGGATGATTATGAACCTTTGTTTAGATTCAACACGAGCCTTGTGTTGAATCTCGGTCTAGGGCTGGAGATTGATTTTAGTTACGTGTTTAATCACATTAAGGCGTGTTGTCTTAGGGGCGTTGGACCCAACTACTTCATTTTCATGCATATCAAATAAAGCAAGAAAGAAGTACTTCAAAGTAATGGTGAACTTATGCTCATTACAACATTTGCATAATACAAATTACTTTAAAGTAAAGAAGAGCTTAAGCCCTTTTACAACATTTGATCAAATCAAATTACAACCAAAATTAATCTACACATTCCCATGGTTCAAACAAATTTGAAACGGCCTATCACATAGCTCAATTATTTTAGGCTTAGGTTCATAATCACCCTTTAATTAATTAACACTTTAACTAATTAAATTGAAAGCAACATTTTCATTTGGTTTTTGTATCCATAAAATTGATTTAAATGGAGCTAAACAAAATGAAAATCCAATTCTCATTTAAAGAGACAAAACAATTTTGTTCTCATCTTAATTTGGGCCATCATGCAATAACCACAACTTATTTGGGTCATAAAGCAATTAACCTCAACTTTTGGGCTATATTGCAAAACTTTTGAGGTCACTTTGTAAAGACACAAAAGTCCACTACTTCATGTAATTACATTAGAACCCAAAATTTAATCAATGCAAAAACTTCATTAAAGGAGCAAAACAATTTGTCCTTTAGCGTATTTGGACCTTAACATAAAAACATAAACATTTGGGCCAAAGTGCAAATACACAAAAGTATCAAAACTTTATGTAATTGCATAAAAGACCCAAAAGTACTCCCATTGAGGGAGGGCCGGTTTTTAGAGAGGGAAAGGGAGTGGAGATAAGTCCACAAAAATTTGGAAATTTTTGTGGACAATTTCATAAAGCCTTGCAAGTGGAATTTGTGACATAAATTCAAGCAAGTGGAATTTGTGACATAAATTCATGCAAGTGGTATGTGACTTAAAGTCATGCAAGTGATGTGTGTGTAAGAGAAGTACTTCTTACACACCTATCACCATTTCCATCACCTTACACAATTTCTATCACATTAAAACATTTGATAAAGCACAAAACAAAGACTTTATGAAATAAATCAAAACTTTGAATCAAAACACCAAACTTTATGTTCTTGGCAAAAATATCAAGAACAATGAAGAACACTCATGAAAAACTCAAAAATTTCCATGAACATTTTTCATCCAAAAAACATCCCAAAACCATTTTAACTTAAGGGAAATAACATCTAACCAAACTAGGGTACTGATGCGAAATATATAAGCACACAAATTAAACCCTCTTGTGACAATTGTAGTATAGATGTAAGTAGGGTATCGTTCTGGACTATAAGCACACAAATTAAACCCTCTTGTGACAATTGTAGTATAGATGTAAGTAGGGTATCGTTCTAGGCCGGGGATTAGGAGGGATTGCTAAATCACTTGAAAACTAATTTAAAAACATAAAAACAAAGTTAAAAATGTAAACAAAAGATTTTAAAACAAGAAAGTAAAAGGGGGATTTGAGTTTGGTGAAGTTGAAAGTAAAAACGAATAAACTAAAAACTTAAATAGATTTTAAACAAATTTGGGTTGAATGGATAATGGAAGGCTAGCTAAGGGGTTCTTCTCCACACATGTCTTGCTTGCATACAAAATGATTTCCAATTGCATTTCAATAACTTATTAATTCTCAACGCCCCAAATTAACCGTGAATTGCACTAATTAACCCTCAGTTTTTCCACAAGTTATTGGGTTGGATGATTGCATACGACAACCCAAAACATTCCCTACAAGTTCCCTACATGAATTGCATAATAGAGATACAAGCAAGAATCATTAAGTTCTATGAAAAACATAAGCATTGACGAGGCACTCGTTACTATGATTTGCATGAAACTTATGCCAAGGATTTACTTAACACAATCGTGGCTAGCGACTTTTACTACTCATGAATATAAGTTCATAACGATTAGGTGAAATTCCCTTATACTCTAGCATCATATTTATGCATGCAAACTAAGTATGCATCCCTAATCAACATACATAAACATGTTATCAATCAAATAGATAAGTAAATCGAATTCATAACTTATGAAACGCAATTAAAAGTAATCAAATCATATTGCAAGCATTAACATGGTTTCGAATCCCCCCCTAGCCAAGGGGGGTTTAGTTCCTCATTATTACAAAACAAAGATAAACAAATTTAAACATTGAAAAACAAAGGAAAGAAAGCACCTAAACGTTCCAACGATCCATGTTGGATAGCAAGTGCGTCTAAGGACTTTTCTCCTTCTCTTTGCCGCAACAACAAGGTTGGAATGATGTTGAAGGGTTGGTTATTTGGAGGAATGGATGGGAAGGGGTTTAGATATGTAGGAGAGGCAAGGAAAGGCTTGGAGAATGGTTAATTTCTGGATGATTTGAATGAGGTTGATGCCATGGTATTTATAGGAAGAGGATGGACTTGTTTAACACAAAATGTTGGTGGAATTGAGTAGGTGAGCATGGCAAAGAGTGGGAATTGTTGGTGGGTTAGGTATTGAGTCATCCACTCACATGTCATGGTTAGCTAAGCATTGCATCATCCACTCACATGTCATGGTGAGCTAAGCATTGCATCATCCACTCACATGTCATGGTGAGCTAAGCATTGCATCATCCACTCACATGTCATGGTGAGCTAAGCATTGCATCATCCACTCACATGTCATGGTGAGCTAAGCATTGCATCATCCACTCACATGTCATGGTGAGCTAAGCATTGCATCATCCACTCACATGTCATGGTGAGCTAAGCATTGCATCATCCACTCACATGTCATGGTGAGTTAAGCATTGCATCATTACTCAAATTTCTGGTGGAGGTGGAAGTAAAAGCCACGGCATTGATGTGTTTTGAGTGAAGTTTTGGCCAATCCTTCTAGAAATTTATCCCTTCTTGCAACTTGTATTTGTTTCACCAGATTTTTAGCATGTTCTTAGCCTCTTTTGTCTTCAAATTCGTCCATCCATCTTGCTCATATCATATGTAATCCATTCCAAGCTCAAAACTGCTCCAAAATGCACCAAAATGCACTTTCTTGCTACCTTAGCCCTTTGGACCTACAAACACACGAAAATGGCTTAAAGTACTAAAATAACTAAGAACTAATAACGTAAATGCAAGAAAACTAGTTAACTAAGTCGCATAAATATGCGTCTATCAAATTCCCCCACACTTAGCTTTTGCTAGTCCTCGAGCAAAATAAAACAAACAAAACATAACCTAACCTTCCAACATTTGCTACAGGGATTTCCAACGATACATAACATGCCAAAGATCATTATTCCCACAGATTTTAGTCATCCCTACTCTTGAGCATATACTTAATCATAGTTACCATTCACTAGCTCACATTTAATCGTTTAAAACAACATTATGGACGTAGTAACATGCCTTAGAGAATCCACTCAATTCCTTACTGGATACACTCTTATTTTCACACAGATTTTCTAACTACTCTCCCTATACTAAGTATATGTGAGAAGATTGATGTAAACATGGAAACGAACACTCACACATGTTATAAAAGAAGCAATTTTCTGGAATGATTAAGCATTTATAGATATGATCTCATGAATGGAACGCTACTACTTAGATGCGAGAACCAGGGACACCATATGCTCAAACCAATCCCAAACTCCACATATTGAAATACATAACACTCAAGATAGAAGTTAAGGGTTGTAACGGGGCTTGGGGAATGGTTAACAAAGAAAGGATAGGGAAAACAAACGTTCTTCAAGCATTAGTAAGCAAAGTAGTAAATTTGAGACTTAGAATTCACTTAGATTGCAGAAATTAACTTTAAAACACAAGGGGAAGATTTAAACAACTTCTTAGGGCCGAATTCATTGTTTTGGACCCTTTTTTTTTTTTTTTTTTTTTAATCTAGGCTAGGTGAGGATGATGTGGGTTAACAAAGAAAAGGCTAAACAAGGTTCAATGGGGTTAAACTTAAACACATAATGAAATAGGATACACGACAATTTGGCTTTGGTGGTGGTCACTACACAACTTCATCTTGAATATGTGTTATGCAAATCAATAGCATGCTTTGAATGAAATGGGCATGAGTTCTAGCATTTGGAACTACATGATAAAACGCCTTCTAAGTAGTAACCAATCAAAGAATAATGAGATCATGCAACGACTTTAGAAGACAACAAATGCACAGATTATTAACTCTCCAAAGAACGTTAAAAGCTCAAGTCTCTCAGGGTTGTAGCGTTAGTTTGAGTTTCTTCCTTCAAGCATGTTACAAAAACTAATTTTTCTTTTGACTACATGTGAATTCATGAACTATAATTACAACTAAGCATAAACCAAAGAGCATGTCAAACTTTCATCCATGTTTGTAACTTACTTCAATAGTTATGCAATTACAAACCGAATCCTAATTATTGTGTTGGAAGGTACCCTAAGACGCAAACAAACACACAAAAACAACCCTTTTTGGGTTTTTAAAACAAAGTTTTCAAATTTTTATGTGATTTTTGGATTTTTACTTCAAAACACACTAAAACACATCAAAACAACTTAAAAACACTTAAAAACAGCAAGGAACAAGTCTTTAAGTTAAGGGTGATAAAATCCCACGAATTTGCATCAAAAACACTTAGTTACCCCCCCCACACTTAAATCAAACATTGTCCTCAATGTTTCAAGCATAAAATCACACTAAACAAAAAGAAACACACAAACAGCAACTACAACAACTAAATAGGCAGATTAGAAAGATTCAACAAAGAGAAGGGTTTAGGAGTGCAAATCTGGAATTTGAGTGATTCCTCGAGCTTCCTTTGTTGAATTGCATGGGTTGCCTCCTAAGTAGCGCTTGCTTTAACGTCGTACAGCCGGATGAAACTCACAATCATGCCCCATGAGTTCCCCCAACATGGAGTGGGTTTTCATCCTCTAACTTTATGAATGGAAGCGGATAGTAATTCTCCTTGATTGGGCCATTGAGCATCCTACAATCCATGTGAATTCTCCCACCATCCGGGATATGCTTGGGTACCTGCACCCAAGTAGGGAACCACCTCTTAATTTTAATAGGAATTGGATTTGGACTAGGTGCCTTACCTTGGTGCTGTGATGAAGTGGCAGCCACATGAACTTTCTTCCCCTTGGTGCCTTTGGCCAAATTGGACATTTTGAGGGCAGTGGCCGTATGGTCCTTATGCTCCACTCCAATTCCCTCATCTTGCATGGTTCTTGAAGCAACCTTAGGGGCTGAATGGTCCGTCCCTATCTTTTCTATTGTATCAATAACACAACAAGAACGAACAACGTTAGGAGTCTCAATGGATTCAGAAATTTTAAAACAAATCATATCACCACCAAATGCCATAGTTACTTCTCCTTTGGTTACATCAATCTTGGTTTGAGCCGTTTTCATGAAAGGTCGTCCAAGGAGAATGGGCAATGAAGGAGCATGATCCGATTCATCCATTTCAAGAACATAGAAATCCGCCGGAAAGATCAAATGGTTAACCTGCACCAAAACATCTTCCACAACTCCCTTTGGATAGGCATTAGATCTATCGGCCAATTGTATGATTACACCATCATTTTTCAACACTCCTAGATTCATAGATGCATAAACGGAATATGGCATAACATTTATAGATGCACCTAAGTCTAACATGGCAGATTTGAACCTAGTATTACCAATGACACAAGGAATGGTGAAACTACCCGGATCTTTGCATTTAGGAGGTAGTTTACGTTGTATTATGGCAGACACATTCTCACTAACCTGTACCACTTCTTTCTCCCGAAAACGTTTCCTTGTTGTACAAAGCTTCTTTAAACACTTGGCGTATTTCGGGATTTGCTTGATTGCATCCAAGAGGGGTATATTGACTTGAACTTTCCTAAATGTCTCTAGAACATCTTTTTCCTCCTCTTCTTTCTTGGATTGCAAAAACCTGCCAGGAAAGGGCACATTTAGTGGAAAGGAACTAGAAGAATTCAAATTTAGACTTACCTTGACGGGTTGAGATGGTTTATGGGCATGTTGTGGTTGTGGCAAGGGTGGTTCTACCCTTGCCGTGGGTTGGGCTCCATGTTTTTCTTCTTGCAGCAGCTTTTCATCCTCTATTTGACTTGATTTTGATGAGTTTGGATCAGCCCCAACTTGCCTACCACTTCTTAATGTGATGGCCTTGGCGGTTTCAAATCCACCCTTTGGATTCATTACGGTTGAGCTAGGCAACTTGCCTTGCTCACGAAACTGCCCCATAAACTCGGCAATTTGTCCCACTTGCTTCTCCAACTCATCCACCTTCTTGTCCCTAATTTGCATGCTCTGCGCCATAGAAGTTAGTAAATTCAAAATCTGATCATTATCACTAGAAGTACCTGACTTTTGGGCAGGTTGTGCTTGGGGTTGAGTTGGTGCAAACGGCTTTTGATAGAAACCCGGGGGTTGTTGCCTAGATCCGCTTTGTTGTTGGCCTTGTTGGGGTTCTCGCCATTTGAAATTTGGATGATCACGCCAACCAGGATTGTAAGTATTGGAAAAGGGGTCATTCCTTGGTTGGTATTGGTTGCCAAATCCCACGGCATTGAGGGTCTCCCCCCCTCCATTTTCTATCAACTGTGGGCACTTGTCCGTGAGGTGGCCTTGCATGGAACACACGCCACAAGCTGCCACGTTTTTCTCTTTTGGACCTTCCACCACCTGAGAAAGCAAAGTAGTAAGGTTAACCATTTGATTTTGAAGTTCGGTTATGGCACTTACCTCATTGACTTGATGTGGCCGTGGGTTACTCCTTTGTCCAACGCCTTCGTATTGTTGAGCATTCAACGCACGGTTGGAAAGTAAAGTCTTTGCTGCCGTGGGGGTCTTGTCCACCAAGGCTCATCCTGCCGAGGCATCTAGCATTTGACGTTCGATAGGTAGTAGCCCCTCGTAGAAGTATTGCAAAAGAAGTTCCTCCTTTATCTGATGCTGTGGACAAGAAGCAACAAGAGATTTAAAACGTTCATAATAAGTAGGAAAAGATTCACCTTCCTCTTGTTGAATTCCACTTATCCTTTTCCGTAGGAGGATGACTCGAGAAGTTGGGAAAAACTTCTCCAAGAAGGCCCGTTTCATGCTTTCCCATGATGTGACGGTTCCGGGCGCCAATTCGTACAACCAATCCTTCGCCTTTTCCAAGAGAGAAAAAGGGAAGGCTTTCATCTTCAAAATACTCCCATCGACATTGACGGGGGTCATGCTCGAACACACCACCTCAAATTCTTTCAAGTGTTTGTTAGGATCTTCCATGGACAACCCATGGTACTTCGGAATGTGGTGTAACAAGCTTGACTTCAATTCAAATTCTTATGTCTTTCCTCGGGCTGCTGCGGGGTATTGGATGCATAGAGGCGCAGCATTGTCCAATCCCGAGGCTGAAAGTTCTTTGATTGTTCGATTGTCCACTTCCATGTCTTTTTCTGTCTCCTCATTTTCTTCAAATTCGGATTCAGAACTAGAACTAGGTGGACTAGGTTCTGGTACTTTCCTTTTCCTTCTCAAAGTTCGTTCAAAATTGTTGTCAAACTCCGATCTACGTGCACCAAATGGTTCAGAACTACGAGTCATAAACTAGTACCTGAAATAAACAAAATCAGGTTCTTCTCCACACATGTCTTGCTTGCATACAAAATGATTTCCAATTGCATTTCAATAACTTATTAATTCTCAACGCCCCAAATTAACCGTGAATTGCACTAATTAACCCTCAGTTTTTCCACAAGTTATTGGGTTGGATGATTGCATACGACAACCCAAAACATTCCCTACAAGTTCCCTACATGAATTGCATAATAGAGATACAAGCAAGAATCATTAAGTTCTATGAAAAACATAAGCATTGACGAGGCACTCGTTACTATGATTTGCATGAAACTTATGCCAAGGATTTACTTAACACAATCGTGACTAGCGACTTTTACTACTCATGAATATAAGTTCATAACGATTAGGTGAAATTCCCTTATACTCTAGCATCATATTTATGCATGCAAACTAAGTATGCATCCCTAATCAACATACATAAACATGTTATCAATCAAATAGATAAGTAAATCGAATTCATAACTTATGAAACGCAATTAAAAGTAATCAAATCATATTGCAAGCATTAACATGGTTTCGAATCCCCCCCTAGCCAAGGGGGGTTTAGTTCCTCATTATTACAAAACAAAGATAAACAAATTTAAACATTGAAAAACAAAGGAAAGAAAGCACCTAAACGTTCCAACGATCCATGTTGGATAGCAAGTGCGTCTAAGGACTTTTCTCCTTCTCTTTGCCGCAACAACAAGGTTGGAATGATGTTGAAGGGTTGGTTATTTGGAGGAATGGATGGGAAGGGGTTTAGATATGTAGGAGAGGCAAGGAAAGGCTTGGAGAATGGTTAATTTCTGGATGATTTGAATGAGGTTGATGCCATGGTATTTATAGGAAGAGGATGGACTTGTTTAACACAAAATGTTGGTGGAATTGAGTAGGTGAGCATGGCAAAGAGTGGGAATTGTTGGTGGGTTAGGTATTGAGTCATCCACTCACATGTCATGGTTAGCTAAGCATTGCATCATCCACTCACATGTCATGGTGAGCTAAGCATTGCATCATCCACTCACATGTCATGGTGAGCTAAGCATTGCATCATCCACTCACATGTCATGGTGAGCTAAGCATTGCATCATCCACTCACATGTCATGGTGAGCTAAGCATTGCATCATCCACTCACATGTCATGGTGAGCTAAGCATTGCATCATCCACTCACATGTCATGGTGAGTTAAGCATTGCATCATTACTCAAATTTCTGGTGGAGGTGGAAGTAAAAGCCACGGCATTGATGTGTTTTGAGTGAAGTTTTGGCCAATCCTTCTAGAAATTTATCCCTTCTTGCAACTTGTATTTGTTTCACCAGATTTTTAGCATGTTCTTAGCCTCTTTTGTCTTCAAATTCGTCCATCCATCTTGCTCATATCATATGTAATCCATTCCAAGCTCAAAACTGCTCCAAAATGCACCAAAATGCACTTTCTTGCTACCTTAGCCCTTTGGACCTACAAACACACGAAAATGGCTTAAAGTACTAAAATAACTAAGAACTAATAACGTAAATGCAAGAAAACTAGTTAACTAAGTCGCATAAATATGCGTCTATCAGGTACATAGGGGTTCCAAAAGTCACTTGAAAACACTTTTAACAAGTCAAACAAGAACCCAAAAAATCACCCTTTGTATTTGGCCGAAAATTCCCAAAAGCATGGCACCAAATTTTAGCTCCAATATTCATGCTCATATGAACTACATCTACAACATTTGAGATGACAAATTTTCTAACAAAATTTACACTCAAAGAAACAAGAATAAAGCTTGTAACAATTACAACTTTTAAATCAAATACTATGAACTACAAAACCCAAAAGGATTCACCAACTACTAGACCTAGGCTCTAATACCACTTGAAGGATGATTTGTGAAAAACATGTTCATTTAAGCAACATCAATAAGCATGCAATTAACAATTAAAGGCGGAATCATGCTTGCATGCACTTAAAAACAAAACATTAACCATGAAATTCAAAGCCTAGTAGATTGGTGAACCAATAATCAACTCATAACAAAGTGAATTTTGGCTATAAAGTCATATTTATACCTTTATTCATTTGATTGGCAAACTTGTAATTAAAGCAAGTTCACTACCCTTCCTCTAAATGGTCGGCCATGGGGTTTTGTTTAGGCTTTTGGGCCTTTGTGAATTAAGTTGTCATACAACTTAAGTCAATGGACTTGACGTTCGAAGCCCATTGGGCCTTGAGGCCCAAAACTAACCCGTGGTCTTTAACGAACTTATTCGTTTGATTAATTAACATATTAATTAATCCTTGCCATAAATAATTAAACCATTTAATTATTCTTACTCATCTCCATTGTTTCTTCAATCTCCACCTTACACGGTGTACGATCCATTAGGTTCCTTTTAGCGAGGCAGTGGGCGATTAAAACCATTTCAAATCGATTGTGAATTGAAACTTACTTTCAATTCTCCCTTTAGTGATTATACACGTTTAGGGCTTCCACAAACCATGAGTGGCACCTAGCAGCATATCATGGTTACCCAAGCTAATCAGAAGAGGTGGAGAACCTATTCAGTTTAGGATTACAAATGCAATACGGTCTTTCTTTAATACAATACTCTTGACCACATTGTTTGGTTTGATAGTTTAGTTTATTCATGTCTACTATCCACTGTGATTCGTATGCTTATATGATTACCTTGAATGTGATTTGGAACGCCTTCCTAAATCTCATTCATACTCTGGCCAGAGATTCTTAATCATATCATAGAGTATTCTCCCTCAAACAGTTTGAAGGTTAGAGATCCTTTGTTGCGCATTCACTTGCCTCCATGACTAAGTGGCTTAACCCCAACGATGATGTGGATACCTCGATGGGGTGACTTTCACATAATCAAAGGTCAAGGACTTAACCATAAGACAACTGTGATGCCTCAGGTCAAAGGACTACTTTGCATTATCCCAACCATGAGTTCTCATGTGACATGCGTATGAGAACTCCTCGTTGATCGTGTTCAGTGGACTCATTCGCTATTGAGCACCTACATGCCTGTCTTGATGTCACACACACCAATGACTCGAGACTAGTCACTCTCCCTGAGAGAAGACACAACACGTACTGATCTTAACGGACTGTCAATGCCCAATTGGCAATCCTATGATCAGGAACGTTTAGGATGTGTCTATGAAAGAATGGTCTCATGAATCTAACTTCTTTAGATCGGATTCTCCCAATCACATATTCCTTGGACTTTATCGTTTAAGCATATAACATTTATATGAGACGGCTTAAAACAATAATCTTTGCCCTTGATATTAAACTAGATTAGTTTAACATGTGAAATGTCCGTAAAGTATCATCACATGATTGGTTTTAGGGCACATTTCCAACAGTGGTAAGCACTACCACAACCCGACTGGCCATAACTGCTTGGTCCAAAGCTCTGCTGAATCGGCGCTAAAGGTGGCATAGTGGTCTGCTGCGGTCTCTGCTGACCCTAGGGACACTGAGAAGCCCGCTGTCCCATTTTCCCACAAGTATAACAAGAACCACCGCCTCTCATGCACTCACCATGATGACGAAAATTACAACGGCGGCACCACGGAGCACCAGAACCACCAGCACCACCGGAATCTCTTTGCCTCTGAAATCTGGGTCCACCAGAAAATCTTTCACCACCTCTCCTCGGGCCAGTAATACTATATCCTCTACTAGAAGAACTCGAACTCGCTCCACTCTTCTTAAAATTATGCGTCTACGAGGTCCCGGAATGAAGATACCCTTACCTTTATCATCTTTCTTCTGACCATCATTCTTGTCCTCGTGATCCTCACTGTCACTAGGAAGATTGTCGGAGTCCTCCATCCTAACCAAAATCTCGAAAAACTCATGATAATTGGCGCAAGAAAGTGCACTGGCAAAAGTTCGCCATTTTCTCTTAGTTCCCAACTTGAAACGTCGAAGCATTTCTACCTGATTACCAGCTGTATCAGGGTCATAACGAGACAAATCAGTAAACTTTCTGTAGTACTTATGCGCTGACATATTCCTCTGCTTCAATCGAGTAAACTCATTTTTCTTGCGATCGATGTACTCTGGAGGGACAAATCTTTTCTTGAAATTCTCTTTAAATACTTCCCAATCAGCAGCCATTTCTGGGGACATAAACTGAGTTTGATTCCTCCACCAACCTGCCGGCTCTTGTCCCAAAAACCAGGTAGTGGTCTCAACCCACCTATTAGCAGGAAAGTTCCCCTGACTTTGCATCACCTGAAATGTCTTCTCAATATGGTGTAGCCATTTCTCTGCCCCCTCGTGACCCTCATTAACCATAAAACGATCCAATTTCAAATTGTACATAGTCTCCAAAGGTGTTCTCTAAGGAAGGGGAGGAGGACGAATTGCATTCTGAAAAGCCTGGGCCATTGCTTCCCCTAACTGAGTGATATCAGGGAAATTAGGTTCAGAAGTACGGCGAGATTCCCTACGTTCCCTACGAGGTGGCATAATTCTGACAGAAAACATCAAAAGACCATTAGAGCATTAACAATTATACAGGACTGCAACCTAGGCTCTGATACCAAACTGACACACCCCGATTCTAGAATCAAAGCGTGCTGGCCGTCACGTGAGCGTGATGTAGCCAAAAGTGCGACACGGAAGCAAGATATAACAGAAATATGAAGGAATTTAAACCAATCACTAGTAGTAATAACCTACTAGCATAAAAGAGTGAGTTATATAGTAAAACACACGAATTCAGAGCGTAGGTATAAGTGCAGTCAAGTAGGACTATAATTAAAAGTACAACTCCCGCAGGTGAGTCTTACATGCAGAACGTCTGTCAGAACGCCGAAAAAGACCTCGTGAGCCACCAACTGCTAACTAGAACCTGGAGGGGTGCAAAACAAAGATGAGTGGGTCAGTAAAACCAAAGATTTTCCAAAACAGCTCATTTAAAACATTTCTAACCCCTCACCGTAAAACTTGCATACTTTCTCAGAAATATAGTATATAAACATATAGATATATCACCAAAAGCTTAAATCCCAATCCTTCAACGCTTTTAAAAAAGAATATGCCATGCCATGCCAAAATATAATATGAATGCATCAATATAAATCAGGTGAAATAATAAATCAACCGGAGACCCTACAGTGGTCCTGTACGGCTGATTCTATAGCTCAATATCCGACTCAGCCGGAGTCACCACAGTGACCTATACGGCCCTACTCTGCACGTCACTCAAAACTACGTAAGGTAGTCTGTACGATGAAAGGTGTAAGAATACGCTTTAGTGCTTCTCTCATCAATCATCGGCGCGCATAACTAAGGTCACCCACTAGTCGGAATCACACCTAGTGATCTATACGACTAGCATGTCGGAACCCTCACATGGTCTGTGCGACATTCACCTACTTGGATCCAAGGCGAGCGTGCGGTGTGGTGAATAATATAAGCACTAACACCTAGGGTGCAGGTTATGAGCTTCCAATGCATTTCACATAAAATAAATCGTATGAATAATGTAAAAACTCACTTGTGCGTCCACCGCGTCAATTCATATATATATGCATCAATTATCAATTCAAATATCTCATCGATTGCATGCATGGCATTTTAAAACATATTTTCATATAAATGCATTTTCTGGGAAACACAGTAGTATATAGGTAATACAAAAATAAAACTGCCCATTCACTAGTAAGTCGATGGGTCGTAACCCCCGTGACGTCCCTGGATGCGCTCGTCCTCGGGATAGGTGTCACCTATATGCGAAACAACTATAAAAATGTTAATTTAAACACATAACCAATAATTCGAAATAACTTCTCATACGGTGCTCAATTTGGGTATATGAATATACCACATCGACCTACTCGACGTCACGGACGTCGAGAAATTTTTAGAAATAATTTTGGGCTTGTCATGCACCCCCACGCACTGTGGGTGGCACGGACCTACGCGCCCCCACGCGCGTCTTCTTCCTCAGCCAGTCGCTGGACTGGTTTTTCCGGTGGCCGGATTCCGGTGAATTTTGTAATTGCTTGTTCTCCTTCGTTTCTCAACCGTTTTCTTCGAATTTTATATCAATTTGAAGCCCTCAACATGTAGAATCACGATGGACTAGTTTCAAGGTCTAAAATTCACTAGATTTTACCTGGGGAAGCACGATAATTCGGAAATTTTAAGAAACTCCGTTCTCGGTCCTCCGACGTCCAAATGTTACCAACGAAGTACCCCGAAGCTCGTGAGGATGTCCTTAAACACACTGTGAGCTTGAAATTCCCTGAAATGTAAGATTTCATGTGTGCATGAACAATGCACATTTTCGGGGTTAGGGATTCACGATGATTCCGAGGGTTTCACTTCCTAAAACTAGTACCATTCAACTCAGAACATCAAAAGGATGAAGAATCATACCTTATTTGCTTCGATCCACGAAGTTTTGAAGGGTTGGGCCTTCGTCCATACGATTTCTTGAGGGAGAGAGAGACGGAACAGAGAGGAGAGAGAGAGAAAGCACGGGGGAAGGGAAGGAAAGGTGGTCATGCGCGTGTGTGGTCCAACCAAACCATACATACCAATTTTAAATCCCTAACCACACAAAAATACAATCCAAACTAATCCAACTTAAAACAATTTTCTCCAAAAGTTTAGGGATGATATTTTGTTCACAAAAAAAAATATATATAGATGTCACACACGTACCTTAATACCCGTCAAAGGTACTTTCGTCATTTCACGCTCCTGATATGAAAATCTCGGGATGGGCTGTGACACTAATGCACTTGATGAATTCAACTAGGCCCAACTTAGCTTATGCAGTAAGTAGGCTTAGTAGATATACAAGTAATCCGGCACAAGAGCATTGGAATGCTTTAGTAAGAGTGTTAAGGTATTTGAAAAATACACTTGACTACATATTATACTACACAATGTATCCACGTGTTATAGAAGGCTTCAGTGATGCCAATTGGATTTCTGACACTACAGAATCCAAATCGACAAGTGGATATGTTTTTACCTTGGGAGGTGCAGCAATATCTTGAAAATCCTCTAAACAAAAATGTATAGCTCGGTCCACCATGGAGTCCGAGTTTATAGCTTTAGACTTGACTAGTGATAGGAGCATATTTATGTGACTTAGTTAGCTTGTTTCTTGGCATTTATGTTGTTAGTTTGTAGTTATTTTAGTATTTTAAGCTATTTTCGTGTGTTTGTAGGTCCAAAGGGTTAATGTGGCAAAGAAGTGCATTTTGGAGCATTTTTGGGCATGGAATGGATGGCATATGCTTGGAGCAAAAGGAATGGACGAAATTTGAAGTTTGTGCATCATCCTCTCCCTATAAATAACCATTTTAGCACACTCATTTCACCCAACACATCCATTCACCTACCACTACATCCACTCATTTCACCCAACACATCCATTCTCCAAACATCCACCCACTACACCCATTACATCCACTCATTACCAAACATCCACCCACTACACCCATTACATCCACTCATTACCAAACATCCACCCACTACACCCATTACATCCACTCATTACCAAACATCCACCCACTACACCCATTACATCCACTCATTACCAAACATCCACCCACTACACCCATTACATCCACTCATTACCAAACATCCACCCACTACACCCATTACATCCACTCATTACCAAACATCCACCCACTACACCCATTACATCCACTCATTACCAAACACTCACCCACTACACTCATTACATCCACTCATTACAACTCCATACACTCCTCTCCCTAGCCTATAAATACATCCACCCTTCACCATAATTTGGGAGGGCCATCATCCAAAGACACCACATCATCTACACAACTCTCCACCCTTCACCATAACTCACCTATATCCATCCACCACCACAAGAGACCATCCATTCACCACTCACACCTTGGTGCCGCATATTTGCAAGGAAGGAGGATTGCTTGGAGTTGTGCTAGTCATTCAATTTGGATTGTTGGAGCATTCTAGGTGTATTCTACTTTGGTTTTCAATGTTTAATTTCAATTGTTTCTGTTTAATTGCAAGTATGAGGAACTAAACCTCTTTTGGCTAGAGGAGAATTCGAAACCATGAATATATTTGCAATATGAATTGATTTATTCCAATTGTGATTTGATAAGTTGTGATTGCAATTCAATTATCTATTTTATTCATAACGGATTTGTGTATGTTTATTAAGGATGCATACTTAGTTTTCATGCATGAATTTGATGCTAGGATATAAATAAGTTTCACCCAATCGTTACAAGTTTATATTCATGAGTAGTGAAGGTTGCTTGTCACAATCGCGTTAATTGAATTCTTGGCAAACGTATCATGCATTCATAATTACAATTGCCTCGTCAACGCTTATGATTTTCATGGAACTTAATGATCTTTAATTGTATATAGGGGACTTTTAGAGAATGATTTGGGTTGTCGCATGCATTCATCCAATTTAATGAGTAAAGGAAAATCAGAGGGTTAATTTGTGCATCACGGTTAATTCGGGGTGTTGAGCATCATAGTTTATTGAAAAGTGATCGGATCATATTTATATATATTTTTACTTCGAATTCACTCGTCTTTTCTTAGTTAGTTCCTTATATTTTTGAGCTATTTACGTTATTTTTGTGTTTATAGGATTTGTTATGCAAAGAAAATAAAAATAGAACAAGTGAAATTTTATATATATTTATAAAGTATCATACACTTAATACACATCTTCAATTGGCTTTGCTGATATGATGTTTTGGCTTGTATGTAACTGTTTTCAAATTGATTCTTTTATTTCCCCTTGCAGGTGACCGTTGAAGGCACGCCGTGACAGTGGAGAAGTACACAGCATGTGGACTTAGCGCTATTTCACAAGTCAAAAGAAAATGATGCTGAATTACAAAAATGAAATATACGGTGTAATGGAAACGGAGGGGTATATGAAGTAAATTATGAAAAGCAGCTGGGCCAGAAAGATAAAAAAAAAAAAAAAAAAAAAAAAAAAAAGAAGAAAAAGGCAGAGTCCAGGGAACAGCAGAAAGAGTATAGAGAGAAGTGAGAGAGGAGGGCTGCCTTTGGGCAGCGTGGAAAACCAGAAAAATAAGAGGCAGAAGGCGGGAGCAGCAAGGACGGACAGAGAAAAAGACGTAGGGCAAGAGGAGGAAGTAAGCGTGAGCCTCGGGGTTTCCAGCAATAGAAAAGAGGGCTGCACTGCTTCCTAACCCGTGGACCGACCCGCTTCCTGTAGAGTTTTCTCAGCCAATAATTGGGCGAATTTGACATTGAACCAGGTTGCCACCACCACCATTCCACTCATCTCAACCTCATGGAGAAAAACCAAGAGCACTAAAGCACTCTCCTCTCTCGGTTAAATCTTTCCAAACTTATATTTTATTTCTGTTTTAATAATGTGTAACTAAATTTATTTTGGCTAGAGGTTAATTCAAAGCCATGAATATATTTGTAATATGAATTGATTACCTTCAGTTGTGATTTCTGAGTTGTGATTTAATTTGCTTAACTGCTTGATTGATAGCTTATTTTTGTATGTCGATTAAGAATGCATACTTAATTTACATGCATGAATTTGACGCTAGAATATAAGGGAGTTTCACCTAATCGTTATGAACTTATATTCACAAGTAGTGAAGGTTGCTAGTCACAATCACGTTAAGTAAATTCTTGGCATAAGTTTCATGCAAATCATAGTAACGAGTGCCTCGTCAATGCTTATGTTTTTCATAGAACTTAATGATTCTTGCTTGTATCTCTATTATGCAATTCATGTAGGGAACTTGTAGGGAATGTTTTGGGTTGTCGTATGCAATCATCCAACCCAATAACTTGTGGAAAAACTGAGGGTTAATTAGTGCAATTCACGGTTAATTTGGGGCGTTGAAATTTACAATTTATTGAAAGAACAACTGAAAATCAATTTAGGTTGCATATGTGTCATGTGTGGAGAAGAACCCTCTAGCTAATCCGTCACCTATCCTTTCACCTTAATTTCATGCTTTTGTCAATTCTGTAATTTATTTAAGTTTAATTTACTTCTCGTCAAAACCAAACTCCCCCCATTATTAAATTATTTTATTTAGTTAGTTTTCATTGTTGTTAGTCTTTTAATTCAATTTCCGTCCATTTCAGTTCCTAGTGTCTAATTTGATTGTTTTCATTATTTTGAGTCATTCTAAGTGTGTTTCGAGTTATTAGAGTTGTGTCCTTGAGTCTTGTTTAATATTTTTAAATTAATTTAGAATAGATTAGCAATCCCTCCTAATCCCTCGCCTAGAACGATACCCTACTTACATCTATACTATAATTGTCAAAAAGAGGGTTTAATTTGTGTGTCAAGTAATTTTCGCACCAAAAAGCAATTGGAGATTGATTTGTATGCAAGTGTGTCATGTGTGGAGAAAGACCTTCTAGCTAGCCCATCATCCATCCAAAACAACCAATTTCGTGTAAATCTGTTTAGTTCTAGTTTCTGTTTTGTTTTACTTTATTTTCATCCAAAACCCAATCCCCCTTTACTTTAGTGTGTCTAATTAGTTAGAATCTGTTTTAGTTTGTGTGTTTTCAGTTTATAGAGTCTAGTTAAGTGTTTTTAAGTTTCTTTTTGTAAGTCAATTTAGTTTAGATTAGCAATTCCTCCTAATCCCCGATCCAGAACGATCCCTACTTATACATATACTACAATTGTCAAAAGAGGGTTTAATTTGAGTGCTTAACTCTCATCGCATCAGCTGGCGAAGAAGTCGAGTGGCTCAAAAAATTTCTGGAGGATAGTCCCATGTGGCCAAAGCCGATAACTGCTATATGTATACATTGTGACAGTATGGCCACACAAGCAAGGGCCAAAAGTCATGTATACAATGGGAAGTCACATCACATCAGGCGTCGGCATAATACTCTTAAGAAGTTGCTCTCCAATACAATAATATCCATTAATTATGTGAAGTTAAAGGACAATATAGCTGATCCTTTGACAAAAGGCCTACCAAGAGAGCAAATATTATTTACATCGAGGCCAATGGGTCTCAAGCCAATTCAATGAATCGAACTGGGCAGAAACTTAACCTAGCTGATTGGTTATCCCATGGTCTAGGTTCAATAGGCAAACTGGTTGAGTTTCAAAAGTTGAACACACAACTTACCCATTCTTATGATAAAATGTGTTGTCTGTTGACGTTTGAGGGATACATTTAATGACATTAATATCTTGTTATCAAGAGGAATATGGCAGACTATTTTTAATTAATGCCACCTATATAGGAGTAAATGAGGCCGCATTTATGAGAATTGACATGGCTAAATTCTCTAAAGCTCCTACGAAATCTGGGATCTGTTCAGGGCCAAAATGAACACAACCGTATGAATTAAGGTGTGGCAAACATGATATGTGTGTAGCATATTGTCTCGGTTTATTACTACGGTGAACAGTTCAAGATCTTTCACATCCACTGCATCACCAAGTAAACCCGATATGTTTTCACTAGGGTAAGTTCAAGTTCAAAAGACACTTCACTCGATGCATATCATGTCTATTCTCTCTCAGTTTTAGGCAACCTAGTCATCCATTTGCATTTACATTTGCATTCAAATGTGGGTTAATTGTTGGAGTTTGAATGAAATTTCAACTCAAATGTGGGGTATTGTTGGAAATTTGAGTAGTTTGAGTAGAAATTTCTTTGTCTCACATTGGCCATTCCCAAAAGATGTTATCACTTTATAAGGCTTTGTCCTTTATAGAAAGTGATTGGAGTAATAGACTTGGAGAATAAAATTGGGCTTACCCTTGGGGTTTGGCTTTGGGGTGCACTAATTAATTGGTAATCAATTATAATTAATATATAATTAATTATCAAAAGATGGGCCTTGGGCCTCTTAGTCTCGAGCTCTAATAATTAAATTATTTAATTAATTAATTATTTTTTACCAACAGACTCGTCATTTCAGATGAAGTCTGAAGAGTTTAGAAAGAACACAGAGTAAAGCGCCCATCTGGAGAAGATGTCTCTCAACAGACACATCTCATTCTCATACCTGTTACGAACAGACATCCTTCTGTTATATATACATCCTTCCGCATGGCATTTAGGACACATAAAATCAATATTCTTCTTCTAAAATCACAAACATCCTTTCTGAGAGAACCACACAGAAATTCGCCAGAAGTTAAGTTTTCCAGTGCTGGAATTCTAACTTGATCGTTGAATCCTGGTGAAGCAAACGTCCGTAGAACTACAAGCACTGAGTAGGGACAAAATTTTTGTTTGAAGGACATAGCGGTACGCAAGCCTCGATCTTCAATTTTTCTGTTTAAATTTATTTCGTTGTTCATACTCTGTTCAATAATTTTTATATTTGCATTTATTGTTTATTAGCATATATATAATTAAATAACAGATTATTGACATATATCCAACACGTTTTACCAAGATAACCTCGAGGATGATGAATTGTGCAAGTGTAAGATTAGGAATACAACTTACACTGTACTTGTTGCCCTGTAGAAGCGATTAACGGCTAACATGGGCCAAAGGGGTTCCTTATTCTATATGCACTTGATTAATGTTAAAGAAGATTTCGGTATTGAAGGCAATGTTATTTTAAGTAATGTGAGTATAGAGTACTAATTAACCTAATATGGAAAAGTAGAAAATAGAAGTGCATTTTTTTAGATAATGATAATGGGTAGAGAGAATAAATTGGTGGCATACTTGACATTTTTGATATTTAAATCTAAGACCTCTCACCAGTTAACTGAAATATGCACCAGAAGTGAATTTACTGCCTTACAGAAGAACATATTTATGTAAAAGAAGAGATGCCATGCATTTCACATAAGATGCATCAGTATACTCCATTTAATTATAGCTTTAACCTTTTCCTTCAGTAGACTCTTCCATAACATTTTGGATTAGATATGACATGTTTGAGTGAGATGATCCTCCTTCTTCCATAGCCCTTCTACTCGTCTCACCAACTTCTCTTGCTCTCGTTCTTCGCTTTTTTCCTTCTTCGCTCTCATCCATCAGGGATTCTATTGCCTGCTTCACTCCTCCTTTCTTCACCAACACCCCAACTTTCTCTTCATCCCCCCACCTAACCGGGACTTCTACACCAACCCGAACCCCGATCCTCAAAACTTCTACAATCATTTTTTCGTTGAAGAACTGCTCGGCAAACAGAGGCCATGTAATCATTGGTACACCGGAACATGCCCCTTCTATCGTTGAGTTCCAACCACAGTGAGTTAAGAATCCTCCAATTGCAGGATTGGAGAGTATAAGAACTTGTGGAGCCCAACCCTTGATCAGAAGACCTCTCCCTTTGATCCTTTCCTCAAATCTTTCCTCCACTAACCACTTCTCTAATTCTAAATACTTCTCACTTGTTTTGACTACCCAAATAAATGGCCACCCTGATGCTTCTAAACCAAGTGCAAGCTCAATCAGTTGTGTTGGAACTAGTCTGCAAAGGCTACCGAGACACGCGTAGATAACCGACCTTGGTTTCATTGATTCGAGCCATTCCAAGCATTGCCTCTGATCAATTAAGGGTTTGTTGCCTCTAGAAAACCTGTCCAGATTGCTCTTGTTGCACAAGGAAACCGGCCCGATGCACCAAAGTTTTTTTCCAAGCACCTTGCTCAACTCTTCAGCACACCCATGCTCCAGTTCATCACAGCTATTCACTACAACCCCATAGGATGTTAATTCTGCTTCTTGTATCTTGTCCCGAAAATCATTTAAATCGGGCAGGGTAACAAATGCTCCGGGCAGCTGAGCCTTAGTGATCTCAATCCTCTGGGGCAGCCCTGGTACCACAAAAGGTTCAGAGTCAGAGGTGACAGAATTGTGAGCATTGCAGGCTTTCACATTGTGAGAGCACAACAGTGAGAAGCAGCACATCCCATGGAAAACAATCCTCGGAACATTGAACTTCTGAGCTGTTTTCGAAGTCCACCATAGGGCCTTGTCCGAGATTATGCAGCTGGGGTGCAGATTGTGCTCGCGAAGGTAGTTTTCAACCGGTTCTTGTAGCAAACTTAGAGCCTTGTAGAATTTTCTGAGCAGGTCTCTTGAGGGTAAAGTGTCAAGATTCTCACACCCGATTGGAAGTCCGACTGCTTGGCATGGAAATGGGATTTCCACAAGGACAATTGGAAGTTCAGATTCTCTTGCTCTGGAAATCGTGGTGTCGAATCGCGAGGCATTGTTTGGAGTAGTGACCAAGCTAACCATTACCCCACGCTCTGCAATAAGCCTAGCCATGTCTACCATGGGGATCATATGGCCTTGTGCCATGAGAGGGATTAAGACAAAGTGAGGCTGCTTTTGCCTTGCTAGGGAAGCCATAGTAGAGAAAAGAAAATATCGGTTTGCAGCTCTTATCAGCTACCAAGATTAAACATATAGATGATACATTTGTATTTCAAACGCTGGTTCAATGTCTCCCAATGTGAGCTTGACTTTGAATAATTATTATACTAAGATGCCATATCATTTGTAGTCAAATGCAAAAAGAAAACAAATTATGATGCCATATCATTTGTAGTCAAATGCAAAAAGAAAACAAAATATGGGTTGAATGAGTCATAGTCACAGGCAATTTCATTACCCTACATGTGTTCTTTTCTTTGTTTATGTTTCTTTTAATTACGTGTGAAACACTTTAGGATCCAATTGGATGAAGCAATTTTAATGTTCATAAAAGGTGTTTTTTTCTATGTTTTTGTTTCTTTTGATTACGTGTGAAACACTTTAGGACCCAATTAGATGAAGCAGTTCTAATGTCTGTAGTGTGTTCTTTTCCTATGTTTTTGTTTTTTATTTTATTACGTGTGAAACATTTTAGGACCTATTTGGATAAAACAATTGTAATGTACCGAGTGTATTTTTTTAATATATTTTTGTTTATTTTGATTAAATGTGAAACACTTTTAGATCCATATGGACGAAACGATTCTAAATGATTCCTTGCATATTGTCCTCACTTTCAAATTCATCCATTCGAGTGGTGTATGATTATTATGACGAGTGTTGCTTTTATACCAACCATCCAAATAGTTTAATGATAATCATTTCAGACAAGCACCGAAACCCCCTGCACTAAATTGAGGGTTCTGATTGGTTGTCCAGACTTCACAAGAGAGCATAATATTCCCTCATCAATATTAAGCTTCTTTATTTTATTAGGCGTAGTTCAAAATTTCCATCGACTGGCACTTGGAATGTTCCAATGTTTAGTAGTTTTGGTTAATGAACTTCTCTACCTCTCATCAACGTAATCTATTAAGGAAAAGAAATGAAAAATAAGAACAGCACAGATACAGCCTGCCTTCGCCACGCCCATAGATTTTGCTTTTGCATCTGATATATTTTAGGCACAAAATTTTATACAACCGGTGCCTTCAAAATGTGCCTTAGAAAAACTGTGTTATATACACAAAGTTGTATAAAATTAGTGTCACATACAAATTAGTGTCATGTATTATGTATACAAGTATATTGTGTAATTTTCACCTATTATCGCACAAGAAGTTCTATTTTATGATCATCCGCTTACAAGCATCATAGCCAATTAAATGAGACCAAATAAAAGCATCTTCAATAATATAGACAAATGAATAAATAAACTTATTTTTGTGAGCGACGTAAACAAAAACTTGCTCCAACAATATATATAAAAGTAATTGAAAAGATAAATCCTCAATCCATCAAAGTAATGATAAATAGAAAGAAAGACTAGGTCAATTGCTATCATTTGTAAGATGGGGTTGCTATCATGTAAATTGTATTTTGCTTGGATGTACTTGCCCAAGGCACACTTGACTATTGACCCGGAAAGAC
Organism: Malus baccata; assembly: GCA_006547085.1. NCBI lineage: Eukaryota > Viridiplantae > Streptophyta > Magnoliopsida > Rosales > Rosaceae > Malus > Malus baccata. The sequence goes on along the minus strand of VIEB01000047.1, from coordinate 666,128 downwards.
AGACTTGACTTTGAAGGATTCTAACGCGTATAATATGTTTAGATATACATGCAATATGACTCAGCCCTTGTCTGGGTTTGGTTTCTGTCGACCCTTTGCGTACCGGCGGGGTTTCTAACAACCTTCATTTCTACAGAAAAATGTTTGCTTTCTATTGAACTCTGGCTCACTGATCTGTACGTTACGATGTTAGATTTTGTCCAGTTCAGTGAAAAGAAAGAGGGTTACTCACATAAATAACAATTTATTATTTATGTTATTTATGCGAGTGGGTGAATAACTTTAAACTCACACGAATCTTGCATCAAACACTATAGAAAAGTGAGCAATAGCTATCAAAACTAGTAGTTGTTATTAGGGTAACAATAATGTTTCTAGTGAGAAATATATATATTTTAATACATATTAGTTAGCATTATGGTGTAGCAGTTACTTACCTTTTGGCTTTTTGACACGTTTTCTCATTGGTAACATTATTTTTACCACAGTAGTAGAAAGGTGTTGTACTCTTACATAACAGTGTGCATTCAAATATCGTTGGTTGCTAATCTAATATCTACCTTACTAGCGATATTGCTCAACTCAATAAAAAAAAAAACACAGCTATGAAAATAACTACTAATTGCGGTAGCTATTGCCCCGTCTTTTTGTAGTGAAACAAAATTTTTAAATATTTTGACAGTTTATTGAATAGAAATGTGACAGTCCGTCCCTAATTTTAAGAATTTTTAAAGTTTTAATAAAGGATTTTACAAAAATGCCCTTTGAGGCACGTGCATTATTCGAGGTTAATCGTTGTGTCACGCCATTTAAGATTTATTTTCTTGACATATCCTCGTAGTACTCGTTGCTACGGAAGCGTGTGCGCAGACGGTTCATGATTTGGAGTTACGGTTAAAGTTTTACGAAACTCTAACCTGACAAGTACTTTTACCTTGGTTAATATATATATATATATATATATATATGTGTGTGTGTGTGTGTGTTATTATTGTTATTAGTTGTTATTAGAAATGGGAAAAAGAATGAGGAAGGTATCGGGAGAAAAGGAAAAACAGAGAAAAAGAAAGATTAGGCAAAACTGCCCAATCGGAAAAGAAGAAGGGCTGGCCAACCAGAGAAGAGAATAGGAGGGAAAGGAGGAAGAAGAAGAACTAGCTAACCGGACCTACGACCCGGTTCCATATTACGACCTGGTTCTTGACCCAATCGTATCTCCTTCGTCTGAGGTCCGTTGGAAGTTATGGATTTGAAATCTGAGTTGCAGATCTTCCAGATCGAACTACATAGTGACATGTTTTATATAAGTTATATATTCTATCGATATGACTTCTGAGGTTGGATTTTATTATTGTTCTAGGCGCCGATCGTCATGACGCCTTGGTGTGTGGTGCTAGGGAGTTGTTGGGCGAACTCCAGGTGAGTGGGCAGTATTTTCTGTATTTACCTATATACTACTGATTTTTCCCAGAAATTGAGTTTAAATGAAAGTATGTTTTAAAATGCCATGCATGCATATTATGAGATATATGAATTGATAATTGATGCATATATATCTGAAATGGTGTTATGGACGCACAAGTGAGTATCAGGTGAGTTTTATGTTATTCATGTGAACTATCGATGATGTGAATTGTGTTGTGAGCTCATAATCTGCACCCCTGGTATTAGTGCTTATAATATTCACCGCACCGCACGCTCACCTTGAATCCAAGTAGGTGCATGTCATACAGACCATGAGAGGGTTCCGACATGCTAGTCGTACAGACCACTAGAGGTGGTTTCGACTAGTAGCTGACCTTAGATTATGTGCACAGATGATTGATGAGAGAAGCACTAGAGCGTATTATTACACCAATCTTGTCGTACGGACTACTTTAGGTAATTCCGACTTATGTGCAGAGTAGTATCGTACAGGTCACTATGCTGACTCCGGTTGGTTTCGATATTGAGCTATGGAATTAACCGTACATGACCAACTACAGGGTCTCCGGTTGATTCATTATGTCACCTGTTATATTGATGCATTCTTAATCTATTATTGATATTTGTGGCATGACATATTTTCTGGGTTTTTGATAAAGATTGTGAATTGAAATATTGGAAGATTTATATGCATATTATATACTATTTTTCTGAAAGTATACAGGTTTTACAGCGAGGGGTTAGAAATGTTTTAAATGAAATGTTTTCGCAAAACTTTGTTTTACTGACCCACTCAATTTTGTTTTGCGCCCCTCTAGGTTCTAGATAGCAAAGCTTTGGTGGCCACGAGGAATCCAACAGTGTTCTGACAGAATTCACAAAAGTAGGACTCACCCTTGAGTGTTTCATCTTAGTAATTGTATTTTTAAAGCTTCCGAACTGTGTAAATGGTTACGTCACACTCACGTGACGGCCAACATGCCCTTCTTCCGGACGAGGTGTGTCAATTGGTATCAGAGCCTATGTTGCAATTTTGGACATCTTGAGAATTTCCTAGTGTCTTCTGTCAGAACTATACCGCCTCATAGCGAGCCACGTAGTTCGGATGAGCCTAATTTCCCTGATATAGTAGTTTGGGGGGAAACTATTGTCATTGTGATTCAGTCGATTATCTAAAGGAACCTTTTGAGACTGGTTATAAGTTAAATTTGAATCACTCCAGGGAAATGAAGAACCTAAGAGAGCAGATTGATGGCTTAATCATTTGGGAAAAGACGTTTCGGATTATGCAAAGTCAAGGGAATCTTCCTCCCGACAGGTGGGTCGAGATGACTACCTAGTTTATGAGTGTTGAATCTGCATTCTGATGGAGATAGGAATGTTATCCGATGTTATCGGAAGAACAGCTGTTTGGAAGTCGTTTAAAGAATTGTTTAAGGAAAAGTTCATTCCTCCGACATATTATTATGAAGAGTTTATAGACTTGCCTTGTTTCCATTCGGATGTTGTTGCTAATCCGATCGAGGTGTTATATCATTTTTGGCTGGATAATAAGAACAAGTGGCGTTCTTTGGCCACCACTATTCATTGTACTTTTTACCAGGAGTTTACGAGATGTTGTTGAGCATTGAGGACTCGGAGAACATGATCAACGAGAGTAAAGAGGAATAAGAAAAGAATGAGAATCAGAAGAAAGACGATAAAGTTAAAGATCCGTCATATCAAAGACCTCGGAAGACTCAGAGCTTCAAAAGAAGTGAAACTAGAGCTAATTTTCCCAGATGAGGTTTTAGTGCCACTGGTCAGAGGCGAAGTGATAGATTTACTAGTGATCCCAGATTTTAGAGACAAGGTGACTCTGGTAGAGGAAATGTATCTTTGCACCGTAGGTATAATATTAGGCACTTTGGAAAGTATGGGAAGTTGTAAATGTGTTCATGTGGTTAGATGAGACATAGAGGTATGAATTGTCCCTAGGATCAGTTGTTACCCAGCAGTCTTCCTTGACATATTACTTGGAAAATTGATAAGTAAGTCGTACAGGTCACTATAGGTGACTCCAACTTATGTGCTAACATGGATGGTCGAGCTGTAGACTCAGCTGTATTGGTCATTCTAGCTGACTCCGGCTGATATAATTCTTATGATTGATGATGTTGCCAAAGGAAGTAGTGAATGAGCACGATCGAGGTGTATATATGTATTTCCCCTGTGAGGAGTAAAATGATAATATTGTACCCTTAAGAATTGTTGCTTACTTATCGAGACGACAGTGAGTTATCGTTATTGCGGGCTGCAGACCGTAATACCCATAACTTAATTGTTGGATTCGTTAAGCAAGTAAACAGGTAGGTCATTCTATGTCGGTTATGACTATTCAGGGTGTCCAATGATGGTGGAAGAAGTAGTTATGCCAGCGAATCGTATCCCGTTAGACATTGTGGGTTTCGATGTGATTTTAAGCACATATTGGTTACATTATAATCGTGCCAATATGGATTGCTACGGGAAATCAGTTACTTTCCATTGTCTTGGATTATCAGAGGTTACTTTTGTGATTGAGCAAAGTGGAGTGAGGCATGTTGTTATTTCTGTTGTGATAGTAAAGAGATTGTTATCAAAAGGTTGCCAAGGATACCTAGCTCATATGGTGTTGCAGGATCGTACTCCTAGTATTGTGGATGACGTACGAGTGGTAGACATTTTCCTAATATGTTTCCGGAATGATTTACATGGATTGCCACCAGACAGAGATGTGGTGTTCACTATTGAATTGTCTCCAAGTACAGACTTTATGCTATAGATTGGTTCCTACAGAGTTAAAGGAATTGAACATTCAGTCACAGGAATTGGTTGATAAAGGTTTCAGTCAACCTAGTACGTTACTTTGGAAAACCCCAACTTTGTTTATAAGGAAGAAAGACGGGACCTTAAGAATATGTATGGATATTAGGTAATTAAATCGGGTAATGAGTAAGAACCGTTATCCATTGCCGCGCATTGATGATTGTTTGATCAGCTTAGAGGTGCCTATGTGATTTCAAGGAAAGAGTTGAGGTCTGGTATACTCTTAAGTGAAAGTAAAGCATACTAGTCATTTTGAGTTGGTGTTAAAATATTTGAGGGAACATCGGTTGTATGCTAAGTTTAGCAAATGTCAATTTTGGACGAATCAAGTGGCATTTTTGGGACATGTGATATCTGCACAAGGTATTCAAGTGGATCCTTAAAAGGTAGCAACGGTTGAGAATTTGGAACAACCTCGAACCGTCACTGAGGTACTGAGTTTTCTTAGTCTAGCAGGCTACTATAGACGTTTGTAAAGGATTTTTTAGTCATTGCCTTGCCATTGACGGGATCGACTAGAAAAGAGGTTAGGTTGAGTGGATGAAAATTGTGAACAAAGTTTCAGCAACTGAAGCATTATCTCACTCATACACCTGTCTTAGCACTCCCAGATGATAAAGGTAATTATGAGGTCTACAGTGATGCATCCTTGAATGGGTTAGGATGTGTGTTGATGCAACATGATAGAGTGATTGCTACACTTCATGACAATTGAAACCTCATGAGATGAATTACCCTACTCATGATTTAGAATTAGCAACTATCATCTTTGCTTTGAAGATTTGGAGACATTGTCTTTATGGGAAGAAAAGGGCATGATTTTTACGAATCAAAAGAGTATCCAATATCTGTTTATTCAGAGGTATCTTAATCTTAGGCAACGAAGGTGGATTGTGTTGCTTAGTGATTATGATTGCACGACCAGGGTGATCGTGCAAATGTTGTGGCCAATGCTTTTAGTAGGAAGACCCCAGCGAGAATTAATGCTTGGTACGATTGTCATGTTCATCTTCTTATGGATTTGAGATCTACTAGAGTAAAGTTGGGAATGGAAGATCGAAAAGAAAACGTACTTGCTAATTTTCAAGTTAGGCCTATTTGGTAGGTCGTACTCGAGACTCAAGCGTTTGACGAAGAAATTCAAGAATTTATTTAAAGCAAGGAACAAAGGGAAAAAGAAAGACCTCAGAGTTAGAGAATCAGATGGCAAGCTTATGCAAGAGAACAAGGTGCTTATACCTAATGTTATGGAATTAAAGGAAGCAATTTTGGAATTTGCATACTGTTCAACTTATACAATGAATCCTGGAGGTACTAAGATGTATTATACCATTCGATCATTTTACTATTGGTCAGGTATGAAAAGAGAAATGTTTGTATATATAAATAGATGTAACATCTGTGAGCAGGTTAAAACGGAAAGAAATAAGTCTTTTGGATTGATGTAGTTACTTCCCGTTCCACAGCGGAAATGAGAAAATATTAATATAGATTATGTGTGCAAGTTTCCTCGTTCACGAGATGGTTATGATGAAATTGAGGTGATAATTGATTGGCTTACTAAATTAGCGCAATAGTCTTTAATGAAAGAGCAGTAACCTTTCCAGAAGTGCAACAGTTATTTATCTGTCTTATGGAAAAAAGATTTGGGCTTACGGATCTGTTGAACTTCTTGGGTATGTCGGTCCTTTCAGTTTGTTCTCTAGGGCAACGCCATAAGGCCATGGAAAGCTGTGTCTTGTGTTTCGAAATTGTTAGAATTGTGGACGGATGGTATTCAAGGCGCTGAGTTAATGGAGGAGACTACTCGGAATATTCAAGTAATTAAGTCTAACCTGGAAGTGAGCCAGGATCGGCTGAAGAGCTTAGCAGGCAAACATGCCACTGACCGGACGGAGATTGGATGTTTTTGAAATTATCACCTTGGAAAGGTGCGGTTCGGGTCGAAATGGAAGACAAGTTAAATCTTAAGTACATCAGGCCGTCTTTGACGATTGAAGGAATCAGTGAAATACTTTCAAGTTTGAGTACCTTCGGGATTGGATAAGGTGTTTAGTGTAGTTCATGTTTTGATGCTTCGTTACAAAGTAGCAGATTCGTCGTGTATGATTCCGGTTCAGCCCTTGGAGATTAATCCGTATTCGAGTTATAATGAGGAACCCATAGTTATTTTGGAATAGAAAGAGGAAGTCCTGAGAAATGAAACAGTGTACTTGGTAAAAGTTTTATGGAGGAATCATTCAACAGAAGAAACTACTTGGGACAAAAGATCGAATGAGAGGGATGTGTTCCAGTTGTTTTATGGATATCGATAGATGGTAAAGATTATGTAAATTTCTAGGACGAAATTTTTTTAAGGTGGGTAGATTGTGACAGTCCATCCCTAATTTTAAGAATTTTTAAAGTATTAATAAAGGATTTTACAAAAATGCCTTTTGAGGCACGTGCATTATTCAAGGTTAATCGTTGTGTCATGCCATTTAAGATTTATTTTCTTGACATATCCTCGTTGTACTCGTCGCTACGGAAGCGTGTGCGCAGACGGTTTGTGATTTAGAGTTACGGTTAAAGTTTTACGGAACTCTAACCTGACAAGTACTTTTACCTTGGTTAATATATATATATATATATATATATGTTATTATTGTTATTAGTTGTTATTAGAAATGGGAAAAAGAATGAGGAAGGTATCGGGAGGAAAGGAAAAACAGAGAAAAAGAAAGATTGGGCAAAACTGCCCAATCGGAGAAAAAGAAGGAGTTGGCGAATTAGGAGAGGAGAGAGGAAGGGCTGGCCAACCAGAGAAGAGAGCAAGAGGGAAAGGAGGAAGAATAAGAACTAGCTAACCGGACCTACGACCCGGTTCCATATTACGACCCGGTTCTTGAACCGATCGTATCTCCTTTGTCTGAGGTCTGTTGAAGGTGATTCCGGTGTCTATGGAACGTTCTCGACGAGCCCAACATCCCTGTGGTGGTAGATTATCAAATTTCTTGTCAAATTTATTCGAATTGAAGCCGTACACCCACGGTGATTCATTCCAATTACCACCACTATTATACTCCCTTAGAACCCAGGAACAAAGCCCATGCAGTGGTGGAGGCATCGGAGCAAGTTTGAAGGCCGAATCGAATCACACACAAAACTAGGGTTCCGCATGGATTTTGGTGAAATTGAAGTGTTTCCAGGCCAAATTGGCCTTGGCCTCAGGTATAAACTTTACTCTACTCATTGAGATCTTCAATTCTGTATTTTGTGAGAATTTTTGGAAATAGTTGAATTTTCCGGCGAGCCGGGGCGGCCGACCGCCACCCGCGGCGGCCCGTGCGGCAGCACGTGGCCAATGGGCAGCCAATGTCATTCTTATCATGTGTTTAAGGTTTTAGGTTCAGTTTTGGTAATTGATGGACGTAAATTGAGTAATTGAACCTAAGTTCGTTTCGATTCGTGGTTAGGTGAAAATGTGAATTGACGATCCAACCGTTGGATCGTCACCAAACTTTGATACGTTGTAATACGTAATATTTGAGGAGTATAGGAACTTACGGATCGGGAATTTGATTTCGGATCTTTCGGAATTGGAGTTGTAAGTTCATAAAAAAGAATGTTAACCGTCACTTGGTTTTGGAATTTGACGGAGATCCGACCGTTGGATGGTAACGAAATTTTAGGATGTTGTCCTAGAGGTATATTGTGGACCTCTGGAAGTTATGGATTTGAAATTTGAGTTGCAGATCTTCCGGATCGAACTACATAGTGACATGTTTTATATAAGTTATATATTCTATCGATATGACTTCTGAGGTTGGATTTTATTATTGTTCTAGGCGTCGATCGTCATGACGCCTTGGTGTGTGGTGCTAGAGAGTTGTTGGGCGAACTCCAGGTGAGTGGGCAGTATTTTCTGTATTTACCTATATACTACTGATTTTTCCCAGAAATTGAGTTTAAATGAAAGTACGTTTTAAAATGTCATGCATGCATATTATGAGATAGATGAATTGATAATTGATGCATATATATGTGAAATGGTGATGTGGACGCACAGGTGAGTATCAAATGAGTTTTATGTTATTCATGTGAACTATCGATGATGTGAATTGTGTTGTGAGCTCATAATCTGCACCCCTGGTATTAGTGCTTATAATATTCACCGCACCGCACGCTCACCTTGGATCTAAGTAGGTGCATGTCGTACAGACAATGAGAGGGTTCCGACATGCTAGTCGTACAGACCACTAGAGGTGGTTCCGACTAGTAGGTGACCTTAGATTATGTGCACATATGATTGATGAGAGAAGCACTAGAGCGTATTATTACACCAATCTTGTCGTACAGACTACTTTAGGTAGTTCTGACTTATGTGCAGAGTAGTATCGTACAGGTCACCGTGGTGACTCCGGTTGGTTTGGATATTGAGCTATGGAATTAACCGTACATGACCAACTGCAGGGTCTCCGGTTGATTCATTATGTCACCTGTTATATTGATGCATTTTTAATCTATTATTCATATTTGTGGCATGACATATTTTCTGGGTTTTTGATAATGATTTGTGAATTGAAATATTGGAAGATTTATATGCATATTATATACTATTTTTTCTGAAAGTATACAGGTTTTACAGCGAGGGGTTAGAAATGTTTTAAATGAAATGTTTTCGCAAAACTTTGTTTTATTGACTCACTCAATTTTGTTTTGCGCCCCTCCAGGTTCTAGATAGCAAAGCTTTAGTGGTCATGAGGAATCCAACGGTGTTCTGACAGAATTTTTAAAAGTATGACTCACCCTCGGGTGTTTCATCTTAGTAATTGTATTTTTAAAGCTTCCGAACTGTGTAAATGGTTACGTCACACTCACGTGATGGCCAGCATGCCCTCCTTCGGGACGGGGTGTGTCAAGAAAGATGTTTGGTTTAAAGAGTCTTGCTCTCGTCTATACGTTAATTAGCGGTTGATAATTTTGTAGGCCAACAACTTACATAAGATTAACCTAATGCATCTTGCATTAAACAATGACTTGATACAACTTTGTTCAACAAGTTGACAAGATAATTGCGCATGTTATTTTATTGGGAACTTTAACGAAAAGCTCCTGGTACTGTTCACTTTAACGAAAAACCACATTTTTACACTAAAAAGTCAATCCTGACACTATTCACTTTACCCTTTATTTTGTCCTTATCGTTAAAACTCAAAGTTTTCAAGCCTTTTTCATTAGTTTTCCTTATTTTATTTACTTATTACGTGTTTCGAGGTTTTATATATTCTTTGGTATTTAACAACCATGTATGCTGGTTTGTCAATTCCTGAAATTTTTTTCTGATATATAGAAAACTTTTTTCAGTACAAAAATTAATATGAAAGTACTTTTCTATACGTGTAACATATTCTATTGACCAATATATGAACAAATTGAACTTATATTATTGTTTGCTGCACTCGCTTTTTTTATGCAAGAATATTTCAATATTTTAGTGTGGCCCATAGTAAGTGGTTCATGTGTGATATATTAAATTAAATTGATATTGTTTTGGAAGCAATTTTATTGGTCAAAGAGCTGCCATTGTTGTTGCCTTGTACTCTACTTCGTGGTTGATAAAGATACTGTTGGTTGTCTCTTACTGCGCCATGAAATTATTCGTAAATCAGTTTGATGGGAGCATATTTATGCAATTTTATTATCTTATTTCTTTGCATTTACTTAGTTAATTTCTATTTATTGTAGTAATTTAAGTTATTTTCATATTATTGTAGGTCCAGTTGGTAATGATGGTAATAAATGGCAAAACTAGAAGAAAAAAGCTCATCTACCACGGTGGATGTCTGTGATAAATTACAATCTACCACAGGCATTATGCCTGTTAGTATTTTGGATGTGATAGAAAGTTTTGTTTCTACCACGAACTATTCACATTGTCAAATGCAATGTAACCACAGATTGTGCTTGTGGTAGATTGAGATCCAACATCACGTGCTATGCCCAAAAGTAAAAAAAAAAAAAAAAAAAATATTTAATAAATAAAAAAAATATAAATATATAAAATTGCAAATTTAACTTTATTAAAATTCATATATTAATATACCAAATCACCAAAATATGTAGAGACTTTGCTTCACACTCTAAAACAAAACTCAATTCCTAGTACCAATCTTGGTCCTCCAATGCTATTCCTCTTCTCTGCAATTTTTTCTTTAAGAAGACACACATTTCCTGCAAGTCAATCACGTTTTAAATTTGCAGGTGGCTGTAAATGTAGCTGATATTTGAGTTATAAACCCTCATGAATTAGAACCACCAACCATCTATGAGACAAACAAGGAAAAATATATAGCTTAGAAATCAGAACTCATCACACAGGGCCCATAGAAACAAAAATTGATTGCAATAATTCAAGGCTTTCCTTTTTTATTTCGAACCACCTAGTCATAGATTGAGTTTCTTACTCGAAGAGTATTGTGACATGAAAAATAATAGTCAAAATCTAGAAGGAGAGACACAAAGAGACCTCATGTATTTGTCAAGCATATGAAGATCAATGTGGATGTCTTCCTCTGTGTGTGTGTGAGAGAGTGAGCGAGGAGAGAGGAGAGTTTTCCATGGGGCTTCCATTACAGTAATTAAGAACAATCAAAACATGCCACTCTAAAATTTTAGGAGAAATGAGAGTTTGCCACAATAACCATCAAGGTTTGGAGCTCTTGAGGTGAGATCTTCCTAAGAATAAACATGCCACTCTAAAATTTTAGGAAATTGTGAACCATGCATGGCATTGTGAATAAGAAGAGTGTTTTGCTTTTCAAAACATTATGATTGCGGCTTAAACTATTTGTATCGTCCCTTGCATGCTTTCTTTCGATTAAGAACAATCAAGGGCTAGAATTCGTAACTTCAAGTGCCCTGATAGCAAGTGTGGAACCCACATAAAGAAATTCCTTTTATACTATAAAATGGGAAAGGCTTAAACAATAACATAGCATGACTAACCACTTGTTGCCAGCTCTCTTGCATCCCGATCATTACGGCCTCTGGCTCCGAATGCACCTAAAAGAATTCAAAGGACAGACCAAACAAAATGACCATCCAAATTTTACCAAAAAAAAAACCAGGAATATAAGCATAATAATCACCACAAATACAACTAATTTGTCTTTTCTTGCTTGCACGATTTTTTTATATTTGTCCCGACATTTTTGTTACCTTGGTTCTCTCATTCGAAACCTTGAGAACCATGAGTCTTTTGTGAGATTGGCTCCATTACATTCTGGAGTTTGTTCTTTTACTCATAATTAATTTAAACATAATTATGCAGGAACACCAAACTCCCATTATGCAAACCCAATTTAGCAAACCAACAATTTTCTTCAACAGTTCAATAAGTAGGGACAATAAGAGACTTAAAATTTTGATTAGTCCCAAGACCAAAAATAAGCATAAAAGTCAAAGAATTAAACTTGGCAATAATATACTCACCAATCGTAATCAGATTTCTCATTCCCTAAATTCAACAACTCATCCACCCAGCTATTCCGTTGCTGCGTTACCGCTCCAACACTCCTAGAAATCCTAGTAGCTCCGCAAATGTCAATTATGCAGAAACCAAGCACAACCCATCATCAAGACAAAGCGAGCTCTTCCTCCCCCCCACCCCCCGATCTCGAGACAAAACGAGCTCTTCATCTCTGTAGTTTAGGGTCGGAAAATCGTCGGCATAAGTGAATTGGATGAGACCTGATGGTTGAGGGCATCTGCCTGAAAACTGTAAATAGGGTTTGAGATCTGAAATTTGGGCATTTATTATTATACTAGTTGATTTAAAAAATAAAAAATTTAAATTACAGATAACAATTACAGTCAGTTATAAATTAAAAAGGCACTGTTGTTAAAACTTTTTGCGATCACAGGCTTTCCTTGTGGTAATATTTAGCTAAATTACAACGGGCTATAAACGCGCGTTGTTATTTTAACCATTTGAATCACGGGTTTGTTTATGCCCGTTGTTATAATAATTATTTACCACGAACTTCAAATGTCCGTGGTTAAATTTGACTTTTTATAACAAACTTTATACGTCTGTGGTCAATTAGCCATGGTAGATATAGTGTTGTGGCATAGTGTGGAGAAATTTAGAGCAGTTTTGGACTTGGATTGGATAGCAGGCGTAGATAGCATATGGGCTGGACCTTTTTGGTGTTTAAAAGGTGTTAGACATGTGCTAAAATTTAGAGAAATTAAAGTTGGGGCTTAGAAGGCAAGGAATTACACAAGAAAGACGAATCCTAGTTGGAGAGAAACATTATCTTATCCTATCTTATTTTATCTTATCCTATCTTATCTTCTCCTATCTTATCCAACATTATCTTATCTTATCTCCAGCTGCAAGGAGGAATCCTAATCACATTCCAACACTTTCTACCTAATTCTTAGAGTCCTAAAATAATTCAAAATGCCTAATCCCTTTCCTTATTGGATTCAGTTGTTTCCCCTTATATATATGAAATTCCTGCAATGATTTAAGGTGTGCCACACCTACCATTCATCCATTGAAGTTGCTGGAATTTTTAAAGTTCTTTCTATCTTGGTTTTAAGTTTCAATGTTTATATCACAACCTGTCCCGAAACATTTAGTTTCGACGGTGTGAAATGACGATTTTACCCTTGGATGTCGAGATTGTGATGTGTGTGACATGTGTTTGGGATGTAGACTATTATGTTGAGTTCCTAAGTTTTGGACTCAAGTAAAAATTATACTTTTTGGTTGTTTTGGTGGATGACCAAGTGAGGACACACACACACACACACACAAAAAGCACCCCGTGCTCACTTTCTCTCTCTCTCCTTCTCTCGGGCTTCCTACCATTTCCATACAAAACATACGGACAAACACCAAACTCACATTTCATGCATGGATCAACGTCTAGAAGGTAAGATTTGAACTTTTTGCAAGTCCCTGAGTTCATATATGCCATTTTAAACCGTGAAACCCTAAAACCCGAGAAACCATCACCCCTGATTTGAGTGCTATTCATGTGGTCGTAATTATGGATGTTTCAGGGGATTTTAAGCTCATATGAAGCTTTAGGACGTTCGTACAAAGCTCAGAGAAGAAAAACCAAGCAAATTGGACATCGGGAAGTCGAGTTTGGAGAAATTTGGCTGGAATTATCAAGCTTTTTCTGACGCGTTTTCGTGGATTTCAAGCCTTGAAATTGGTAATGATGTGTTCTTCTAGTTATGAGCTTTGAATTGAGACCAATTTCATGAGTTTTGGTTAAGAAACGTCGGAGATATAAGGATTCTAAGATTTTTCCAGTTTCTGGCAACGGCGTTGGAGTTCGAAGGTAGGGGATGACGGAATATTCCATCAACTTTGATGGAATATTTCTAACGGCGTTGGTTAGTTTAACGGTTTTCGTTACTATTTAACGTAATATTCCTAAATGGGTTAAAGGATTCCGTTAAGGTCCTTGCGCGTGGCCGTGCGTGTTGCAGTGCCCTTGCCGGTGCGTGGCGGCATGTGGGATGTCAAAAAACTATTTTAAAAATATGGGGATGTTCGTGGAGTTGTGTAGATCACGATGGTATATTTATATACCTCATTTGAGTAATGTATGAGAAGTTATTAGCTAGTATTGGTTATTTGCTTTAGATTAACGTTTTTATAGTTGTTTCGCATATAGTGGAGACTTAACCCAAGGACAAGCGCAATCAAGGGCGACTCGGGCGCTACGATTCTTCGACATACAAGTGAGTGAACTTTTGATTTTAAGTATATACGTATATGCTTGATATTTTCCCAGAAAATGCATTTAAATGAGTTATGCTTTGAAATTGCCATGCTTATTGATTTATGCTTAAACCATGAGTTAGAATTGTATGTATATATATAATTGTGGTGTTGTGGACACTCAGGTAAGCCCAGGTGAGTTTATGAATTGTGAATGTGATTAACGGTTGTGATTATTTGAGAAGCATAGAGCTTATAAACCTGCACCCCGGTGTTAGAGATTTAGCCAGAGATATGGCCCAAGCTTGTTTATAATGTCACCTCCCGCACCCTATGCTCACATTGGATCCAATTTAGGTGCACAGTCTTGTCATACTGACCATCATATGTGGTTCCGACTCGTAGGTGGCTAGCAAGTTATCGCCCAACTATCATGAGAGCGTAGTATTGAGCATAATTATATTACACCCAGTCTTGTCGTACAAACCCTTTTAGTGGTTTCGACTTGTGTGTAGTGTAGTGCCGTATAGGTAATGGTAGTGACTCCGGCTAGATTGCCTAATGAGTTATGAATTCAGTCGTATAGACTTCTATAGGGGCTCCGGCTAATATGTTATTTTCCATGAATTTATTCTCACCTGAGTTACTTATTCTATATTAGGTTTTGGCATGGCATACTAATGAATATGGTTATGTGAAGCATGACTAGAATATATGTATATATATATATATATATATTTATTTATTTATTTATAATCATATTCTATTTCTGGGAAAATTATACATGTTTTACGATGAGGGGTTAGACCATTTGATAATGAAATGATTTTTGAAAAACTTTGTTTTTGTCCACTCACGTTTTATTTTTTACGCCCCTCTAGGTTTTAGGGAGACTTGCTGTTGGTGGCTTTGAGGATCTCGGAAGGTCTGACAGAATAAAATATTAGTAAGATATCTTCTGGTACTGTATAACTAGTACTTGTCCAGCTGAACTACACCTAGACCTTCTATGCTCTGATTAGGAGTAATTAGTCTTGTATCTCACTTCTAGTACTTTCTTTATATTAGCGCACATTAGTAGCTTTCAGTTTTTATATATTCGTATATTTCTTATCCTTATCGTTTCCGCACTGTGCACATGGCTACGTCACCCTCATGTGACGGCCAGCATGCCTCGATCTTGGTCTGGGTGTTTCAGTTTGATATCAGAGCCTAGGTTTAGCAGTCTTGTATATCTTGTAATGATCTAATCATTATGATGTCTTTTGTCAGAACTATGCTACCTCGTAGAGAGCCACATCACTTCGCTGAGCCTAGTTTCCCTGATATTGCTCAATTAGGTGAGACTGACTGGTTTCGAGTCAGTGGTGTGACTGACACCAAGACAAGTATGTAGGTGCTCAATAGAGAATGAGTTCACTGAACACAATCAACAAGGAGTTCTCGTACTCATGTCACATGAGAACTCATGGTTGGGATAATGCAAAGTAGTCCTTTAACCTGAGGCATCATAGTTGTCTTGTGGTTAGGTCCTTGATCTTTGACTATGTCAAAGTCACTCCATCCGAGGGTGTCCACGACATAGTTAGGGTTAAGCCACTTAGCCATGGAGGCAAGTGAATGCCCAACAAGGGATCTCTAACCTTCAAACTGATTGAGGGAGAATATTGAATGTTATGATTAAGAATCTCTGGCCAGAGTATGAATGAGATTTAGGAAGTCGTTCTAAATCACATTCAAGGTAATCATATAAGTAAATGAATCATATTGGATAGGAGACGTGAATAAACTATCAAACCAAACAATGTGGTCAAGAGTATTGTATTAGAGAAAGATCGTATTACATTGTAATCCTAAACTGAATAGTTCTCCACCTCTTCCAATTAGCTTGGGTAACCATGATATACTGCTAGGTATCACTCATGGTTTGTGGAAGCCCTAAACGTGTATAATCACTAAAGGGAGAATTGAAAGTAAGTTTCAATTCATAATCTATTTGAAAGAGTTCTAATCGCCCACTACCTTGCTAAAAGGAACCTAATGGATCGCACACCGTGTAAGGTAATGCTTGAAAGATTTGATGGAGATGAGTAAGGACAATTAAATGGTTTAATTGTTTATGGAAAGAATTAATTAATATGTTAATTAATCAAACGAATAAGTTTGTTTTAAACCTTGAGTTAGTTTTGGGCCTTCAAACCCAAATTGGCTTCGAATCGTCAAGTCCATTAGCTTAAGTTGCATGACAACTTAACAAACAAAATTCAAGAAGCCAAAAACAGTGATAGGAGCATATTTATGCAACTTAGTTAGCTTGTTTCTTGGCATTTACTTAGTTTAATTCTAGTTATTTTAGTACTTTAAGCTATTTCCGCGTGTTTGTAGGTTCAAATAACAAAGTTGTCAACAAAGTGTTATTTAGAGCATTTTGGACCATTTTTGGGCCACGATTGGATAGTGCAAGCATGGAGACATGCGGATGAACGTTTTTGAGCATTAGACGGCTAGAAATCAGCATGTGTGTGTGCAAGTGTAACAGCTTGTACATGTGGAAATGATGAGTACATGGACAACACACACATAGGAAAGAAAGGCACGGCATGGGCAGAAAAGGTGTTAATTTGTGGCTGAAATGAGGAAGAGCATGTGTGTGCAAGTGTAACAGCTTGTACATGTGGAAATGATGATTAGATGACAGTAAACACACATGAAAAGAGGGAAGAATGCACCGCATGGGCAGAAAATAGGTTGATTTGTGGCTGTTCCATCCCCTTGCCGTGAGCTCCATCCACTACACCCATTACATCCACTCATTACCACAACACTCACCCTTGTCCCCTTCATTATTTCTGTTTTCATGCACCATTACATTGAATCATTGCACTCAATTGGTGCACATCCTTTGTCCCCTTCACCCATCAGATGTCATTCAGTTTTACCTCCACTACATGCACTTATTGATGCACCACTCCTTCACTTTCCTTGCCCATGCTGTGCATCATGAATCAACCTGCACCTATGACTCATTTATGCACCATTCCACCTCCCTTCCCTTTATCTACCATGTGCACAATCATTCATGTTCCCTACTTGCATTCATAGCTGCAACACCACTCCATTTTACCCCCTCATGCTTTGCATCGTTACTTCACTTTCACCTTTGAATCATTGCTCACACCACCATTCATTCCTCTATGCCGTGCACTTCCTCTATAAAAGGAAGTGTGTGTGGTAGCCATTACAGTCAGTTTTTGCTTGAGAATTCATCCCCATTAAAATACAACTTTCATCCAAACACATCCATTCATCTTCACATCCATTCCTCCATACAACCAAACCTTCAAACACTCACTAACACCTTGTGCCGTAGCAAGGGAAGGGAAGGAATGTTCTTGGACGTGCATGCTGTCCAACTTGGATCGTTGGAGCGTTTAGGTGTCTTCTTTCTTTTGTTTTCAATGTCTAAATTTGTTTATTGTTGCTTTGTAATTATGAGGAACTAAACCCCCCTTAGCTAGGGGGAATTCGAAACCTTGTTCATGCTTGCAATATGATTTGATTACTTTCAGTTGTGATTCATAAGTTGTGAATTCAATTTACTTATCCATTTGAATTAAACTTGATTTGTGTATGTTGGTTGAGAGTGCACACTTAATTTTCATGCATAAATCTGATGCGAGGATATAAGGGAGTTTCACCTAATCGTTATGAACTTATATTCATAAGTAGTAAAGGTTGCTTGTCACAACTGTGTTAAGTAAATTCTTGGCATAAGTTTCATGCAATTCATAGTTACAAGTGTTTCATCAATGCTTATGATTTTCATAGAACTTAATGATTCTTGCTTGTATCTCTATTATGCAATTCATGTAGGGAACTTGTGGGGAATGCTTTGGGTTGTTGTATGCAATCATCCAATTCAATGAAATTAGTAAAAATCTGAGGGTTAATTAGTGCAATTCAGAATTAATCTGGGGCGTTGAGAATTCGTAGTTTATTGAAAAGCAACTGGAAATCGTTTTGTTTGCAAGTGTGTCATGTGTGGAGAAGAACCTCCTAACTAGCCTTCCATCCATTCAATCTACTCAAATTCTAGCAGATTTCATTAGTTCTTTAATTTACTTGTTTTGTTTTCAAATTCGTCAAAACCAAAACCCCATTTACCTTGTTGAGTCATATTAGTTAGAAACTGATTTAGTTTGTGTTTTTAAGTGTTTCGAACCAAGTTAAAACCAAAATTTGTCCAAAAATGTGTTTAGAGTCCAAATCTGCCTAGTTTGTGTTTTTAGGCAGATTTGAGCGTTTTTAGCTTGTTTTGAGTCTTTGGAGTTTGTTTTGAGTTCTTTGAATCTAGTTTAGTGTTTTTAATTTTGTTTTTATGTTTTAAGTCAGTTTAGAGGTTTTTAGCAAGCCTTCCTAATCCCCGGTCCAGAACGATCCCTACTTACATTCTTTACTACAATTGATACAAGAGGGTTAATTTGTGTGTTAAGTTAATTTTCGCATCAAATTTTTGGCGCCGTCGCCGGGGATTAGCAACATTGTTGCTAATCCCTTGTTATTTATTTTTTGTTTATTTTCGTGTCTTTTTATGTTAGTTACTGACCTTGTTTGTTCCCTTGTTTTAGGTACTAGTTTATGACTTGGAGTTCTCATCTGATTCGTGAGCATATCTTGGATTTTGACGACGATTTTGAGAGGACTTTGAGAAGGAATAGGAATCAGCAAGATCGTAACCCGCCTATTACTGAACCTAAGTTTGAAGAACATCCACTTGAAGAAAAAGTGGAAGATCCCAACATGGCAGCGGACAATCGAACAATCAAGGAGCTTTCCGCTTTGGGATTGGACAATGCCGATCCCCTATGCATCCAATACCCCATGGCTACCCTAGGGAAGACAGACGAGTTCAAATTGAAATCAAGTTTGTTGCATCACATTCCTAAGTTCCATGGGATGTCCATGGAAGATCCTAATAAACACTTGAAGGAGTTTGAGGTTGTTTGTTCGAGCATGACCCTTGTGAATGTTGATGGGAGCATTCTGAAAATGAAGGCTTTTCCCTTTTCTCTCTTAGAAAAAGCTAAAGATTGGTTGTATGAACTAGCCTCCGGAACTGTCACATCATGGGAGAGTATGAAACGGTCATTTTTGGAGAAGTTTTTCCCAACTTCTCGAGTCATTCTACTACGTAAAAGGATTAGTGGCATTCAGCAAAACCAAGGTGAATCCTTTCCCACTTACTATGAGCGTTTTAAAACCCTTGTTGCTTCATGTCCACAGCACCAGATGAATGGGGAGCTTCTTTTTCAATATTTCTACAAAAGGCTTTTACCAATTGAACGCCAAATGCTAGACGCCTCAGCAGGGGGAGCTTTGGTGGACAAAACACCCATGGCTGCCAAGACCTTAATTGCTAACCGAGCATTGAATGCTCAACAATATGAAGGCGTTGGTCAAAGGGACGCCCCACGGCAGGAAGTGAATGAGGTAAGTTCCACATCCGACATTCAATCGCAATTAGCTAATCTTACTTCCATTGTGTCTCAGATGGCCGAAGGAATGAGGATGAAAGAACCAAGTGTATGTGGTGTGTGCTATATCCAAAGACATGCCTCTGAAAAGTGCCCTCAATTGATTGAAAATGGTGGATGGGAAAGCGCCAATGCACTTGAATTTCAAGGCCACAACCAGCCAAGGAACGACCCATATTCTAATACGTACAATCTAGGTTAGAGAAACCATCCAAATTTCAAGTGGAGGGAGCCCCAACAACCCCACCAATAATAAGGCTTTAGGCAGCAACCTCCAGGCTTCTATACCAAGCAATACGCACCAATACAAGCCCCACAACAACCTGGCCAAAACACCTTAGGTACATCTTTAGATAATGACACACTTCTTAAGTTACTCACCAATTTGTCTCGGGGGCAAGAAAATCAAGCCAAAGCAATACAAAACCAAGACAAAAGGGTAGACCAAATGGAGAAGCAAATTGGGCAAATTGCGGAGTTTGTAAGATAATTCAGAGAGCAAGGTAAGTTGCCTAGTTCAACCGTTGTTAACCCAAAGAGAAGATTCGAATCTGCAAAAGCCATGAGTTTGTTGAAGCGAAATAATGAGATTTATGTTGGATTTCTAGTGACTAGCATGCATATACAATTCAAAATTTATATCCATTAGCAACAGAAGCATGCTATGACATAATATCAAAGATATAGTCATGCAAATCCACTTCAAGAAGCATAGGTTCATATATGATGCATCTAAGAATATATTAAAGAACAAAGTGAAGGTTTAGTTTTATACCTCTTGATCTAGACTTGAGACCAAGGATGGACCACCTCCAAGCTCTTTGTTCTTGGAACTCCTTGAGTCTAGCCTCTCTCCTAGCTTCCTCCACCTTGCAAGATTTAGAGCTCCTTTCTCCTTTAGTCTCCAAAGTAGAAGACCTCTAAAGATCCACACCCACTAGTGTAGTGAGATGGATAATGGAATAACGAAAAGGAGGAGAGATGATTAGCTTTCCCTCCTCTTGGTGGCCGGCTATAAGTGTGTTGAGAGAGAGAGACTTGTTTTTCTCTTTTGTGAAAAAGAACACACAAAACCCTAATGAAACTTTTCATTAAACTTTCTTTATAATTTTCAAAGAAGTGAGTGAACAACTTGACTCTCTCTCTCTCTCTTTGGAAGCCCCTTTGTGTTGTTTGGGCTTTGGGCTTTTATCAATTCAAGTCATCATATGCTTAAATAAAAGCCCAATGGGTTTGGGCTTAATGGGCCCATATGAACCCGAACTTTTCTTTAAGTCCAAAACGATCTTTCATTGCTTCTATGATTTGTTTAGACTTTCTAATTAATCATAACACTTAATTAATCCAATTAATTTATTCCATCATCCTTTAGTTGTCTCACCACAAGAGTGTTTCAGTGTACAATAATTTTAGGTTCTAATTAGCAAGGCAGTGAGGTGATTGGCACCAATCCAATTGATTTGTATTAATCCAATCACTTAGTGAATTAAAACTTACTTTCAATTCTCCTTCTTCTTTGATGACTACTTATTTAATCATCTATAAGAACTCGCAAGTCATGAGTGACATCTAACCATATATCATGGCTACCCAAGCTAATGTAGAATTTGTTCGGAGAACCTATTCAGTTGGAATTACAATGTAATTCGATCCTTCTCTAATACAATACTCACAATCACATTACTAGGGTATGGATATTTAATGTCAAACCCCTAATGTGATTATATCAAGTTATATGATTCTATCAATACTTCGGTCAAAGATTCCTGAATCATATCTTAGAGTATTCATCATCTCATAACGAGGATTAGAGATCCCTTGTTGATCATTCACACGCCTCTGAGAATAAATCACTGACCCCAACAATGCATAGAACACATCCAAGATGAGATGTGGTCACGTTTCATTATCAAATGATCAGCAACGTATCCCCAAGACAAATATGATGTCTTAGGTCAAAGGATTACTTACATTATTCCAACTAGTAGAGTTACTTGATAGGAGCTATATTTATGCAACTTAGATAGCTTGTTTCTTGGCATTTACTTAGTTTAATTCTAGTTATTTTAGTACTTTAAGCTATTTTCGTGTGTTTGTAGGTTCAAGTAACAAAGTTAGCAACAAAGTGCTGTTTGGAGGATTTTAGAGCATTTTTGGGCCAAAATTGGATAGTGCAAGCATGGAGACATGAGGATGGACGTTTTTGAAGATTTGAAGGCTAGAAATCAGCATGTTTATGTGCAACTGTGTTGACCTACAATTACCAAACATCCATCCACTACACCCATTACATATACTCATTACCAAACACTCACCTACTACACCCATTACATCCACTCATTACCACAACACTCACCCACTACACCCATTACATCCACTCATTACCAAACACTCACCCACTACACCTATTACATCCACTCATTACCAAACATCCATCCACTACACCCATTACATCCACTCATTACACTCACCCACTACACCCATTACATCCACTCATTACCAAGCATCCATCCACTACACCCATTACATCCACTCATTACCAAACACTCACCCACTACACCCATTAAATCCACTCATTTCCAAACATCCATCCACTACACCCATTACATCCACTCATTACCAAACATCCATCCACTACACCCATTACATCCACTCATTACCAAACATTCATCCACTACACCCATTACATCCACTCATTACCATACATTCACCCACTACACCCAGTACATCCACTCATTACCACAACATACACCACTACCACCTTAATTAGATGGTGATCCTCTCCCTAGCTTATAAATACATCCACCCTTCACCATAACAAAGGAGGGGAGAAAAAGATCCATCAAAAGACACTACATTCATATCTTACAACTCCATACACTTACACTTTCATTCCTTGGCCGGGAGAACACAATCCTGATAGGAGCATATTTATGCGACTTAGTGGGCTTGTTCTTGTGCATTTATGTTGTTTTTCTTTAGTTATTTTACTGTTTAAAGTCATTTTCGTGCCATTTCAGGTTTCAGAGACAAAGTATGCAAAGAAGTGCGAAATGGAGCATTTTAGAGCAAAATTGAGCTGGAATGTTGTGTATGCTAATGGAGCACAAGAAATGGACGAGTTTGAAGGTCAAAGGAGCTTAAGAAATGAAGAAATGAAAGTGAAGAACAAAGAATTCAGATTTGGAAACCAAAGTTTCTAAAGTTGGAAGTTTTTATTCTCGGAGGTTTCCATTTTCGAGAGTTTCTATTCTTGGCTTTGGGCTTTTAGATGACCTAAACCCTAATTCCTTGTGGATCTTCACCCTATGCCGCACATGGGCCTTCTAGAAACACTTTGCCTTGCCTTGCAAGGGTTTCTAGAAACCCTAACCTTAACCCTAACCCTAGCCGCACCCTAGGCCCTTTTTCTCACTAAAATTGTGATTGTTTTAACCTATTTTCTGGTGGATTTGGGCTTCTAGAAACCCTAGTCTGATTGCTAGGGTTTTGAAGTGCCTATATATACTCATTAAACCCTTTTGGCCGAAGATATCATCTCCCATACACAATCATTCACGCCAGAAATCTGCCCTTGATTTCTGCCGCACATTCCCATCACCAAAGTCCCAAAATTCTGCCCAAAATCATCCCTAGCCGTACCCCCATCAACCCTAAACCTTTCCATACCATTCCCCATCCATTCTACACCACAAATAACCCCAAAAACCTGTTCTAAACTTCTCTGCCGTAGCAAGGAGGAAGGAGAATTCTTGGATGCGCTTGCTGCCAAGTTGGAGCGTTCTAGGTGTTTTCTTTCTTTGGATTTTAATTTCTAAATTTATGTATCTTTGCCTTGCGAGTATGAGGAACTAAACCCCCCTTGGCTAGGGGGGGATTCGAAGTACATGTTTATGCTTGCGTTATGATTTGATTACTTCTAATTGCGTTTCATAAGTTATGAATTCAATTTACTTATCTATTAGAATTACATTGATTTGTGTGTGTTGGTTTGGAGAGCACGCTTAATTATCATGCATAGATTGAATGCTAGGATATAAGGAAATTTCACCTAATCGTTATGGACTTATATTCACAAGTAGTAAAGGTTGATGATCTCAATCGCGTTAAGTAAATTCTTGGCATAAGTTTCATGCAATCATAGTAACAAGTGCTTCGTCAATGCTTATGGTTTTCATAGAACTGAATGATTCTTGCTTGTATCTCTATTATGCAATCATGTAGGGGACTTGTGGGGAATGCTTTGGGTTGTCGTATGCAATCATCCAATTCAATAACGTTAGGAAAATCTGAAGGTTAATTTAAGCGGACCTAATTAACTTGGGGCGTTGAGAATTCATGGTTTATTGAAAAGCAATTGGAGATCGTTTTGAATGCAAGTGTAACATGTGTGGAGATGAACCCCTTAGCTAGCTTTCCATCCATTGTTTCAATCAAATTCGTTTTAGAATCTGTTTTGATTTACAAGTTTATGTTTTGCTTTCAATTCCGTAAAAACCAACTCCCCTTTTGTTTTCAAGTGTCAAATTAGTTAGAAAGTGTGTTAGTTTGTGTTTTTAAGTGTTTTGAGTCAAGTTAAAACCAATTTTCGTCAAAATCTTGTTTAGAGTTCAAAACTGCCCAGAAAGTGGTTTTAAGGCAGTTTTGAGTGTTTTTGTGTTATTTTGAGTCTTTTGGTTTGTTTTGATGTTTTAAGTTATAGTTTCATATTCTTTGAGTCTAGTTTAGTGTTTTAAACTTGTTTTTACTTTTTTTAGTCAATTCCAAGTGATTTAGCAATCCCTCCTAATCCCCGGCCTAGAACGATCCCTACTTACATACTTACTACAATTGATAAAAAGAGGGTTAATTTGAGTGCTAGTAAATATCATATCAAATTTTTCTTGTTTTAGGTACTAGTTTATGACTCGGAGTTCTCATCCGGTTCGTAAACACATTTTGGAGTTTGACGACGATTTTGAACGAGAGTTGAGACGAAAGAGGAAGAACCCGGAACCTAGTGAATCAAGTGCAAGTTCCGAGTCCGTTTCTGAATTTGAAGAGGAAGTGGAAGACATGGCAGCGGACAACCGAATGATCAAGGAGCTTTCCGCTTCGGGATTGGATAATGCCGCACCTCTATGTATCCAATACCCTAGGGCGGCTCCGGACAAAACTGCCGAGTTCAAATTGAAGTCAAGCTTGTTACATCACATTCCGAAGTACCATGGGCTGTCCATGGAAAATCCGAACAAGCACTTGCAGGAGTTCGAAGTCGTTTGCTCAAGCATGACTCCGGTGAACGTGGATGAGAGCATCTTGAAGATGAAGGCTTTTCCCTTTTCTCTCCTAGAAAAGGCGAAAGATTGGTTGTACGAATTGGCTCCCGGAACTGTCACATCATGGGAGAGCATGAAACGAGCTTTCTTGGAGAAGTTTTTCCCAACTTCTCGAGTCATCCTCCTACGCAAAAGGATAATTGGCATTCAACAAGATGAAGGTGAATCCTTTCCTACTTATTATGAACGTTTTAAATCTCTTGTTGCTTCATGTCCACAGCATCAAATGAAAGAGGAACTACTTCTACAATACTTCTACGAGGGACTTCTACCTATTGAACTGCAAATGCTAGATGCCTCAGCGGGAGGAGCATTGGTGGACAAGACCCATACGGCTGCAAAGATGTTGATTGCTAATCGAGCGTTGAACGCTCAACAATACGAAGGTGTTGGACAAAGGAGCATGCCACGGCAACATCAAGTCAATGAGGTAAGTGCCATAACCGAACTTCAAAATCAAATGGCTAACCTTACTACGTTGCTTTCTCAGGTGGTGGAAGGTCCAAAAGTCAAACTCGTAGCTTCTTGTGGCGTATGCTCCATGCAAAACCACCCTACGGACAAGTGCCCACAATTGATCGAGAATGGAGGGTGGGAGACACTCAATGCCGTGGGATATGGCAACCAATACCAATCACGTGGTGATTCATTTTCCAATACTTACAATCCCGGTTGGCGTGATCATCCGAATTTCAAATGGCGATACCCCCAACAAGGCCAACAACAAAGTGGATTTAGGCAACAACCCCCGGGTTTCTATCAAAAGCCGTTGGCACCACCACAAGCCCAAGCACAACCTGCCCAAAGCAATTCAGGTGATTCAAGTGATAATGATAAGATTTTCCAATTACTTAATACTTTGACGCCGGAAGTCCAAACTCAAAACAAGGAGAGGCACATCCAAGACAAGAGGGTGGACAACTTGGAGAAGCAAGTGGGACAAATTGCCGAGTTCATGGGGCAATTTCGTGAGCAAGGAAGGTTGCCTAGCTCAACGGTGGTCAATCTGAAGGGTGGATTCGAATCTGCAAAAGTTATACATTTGCGAAGTGGAAAGCAAGTCGGATTTAACCTCAAACCATCCAAGTCACGATCCAACGAGGAGGAGAAGTTACAAATTGAGGAGGAGGACCAAGAAAAGGCCACCGCAAGGGTAGAAACACCCTTGCCGCAACCACCAAAGCATTTCAATTCGGCCACCCTAGGTAAGGAAGGTCCAATTCAAGTTAATTCTAATGTCATTCCTCTGAATGTACCGTTTCCTAGCAGATTTTTGCAAGCCAAGAACGAAGAAGAGGAGAAAGACGTTCTTGAGACGTTTAGAAAGGTGCATGTCAATATCCCTCTCCTCGATGCTATAAAGCAAATCCCGAAGTATGCCAAGTTCTTGAAGAAGCTTTGTACAACAAGGAAGCGGATTCGGGAAAAGGAGGTGGTACATGTAAGCGAGAATGTCTCTGCAATGTTGCAAAGGAAGCTACCACCTAAATGCAAAGATCCGGGTAGTTTCACAATCCCTTGCGTAATTGGTAATACAAGATTTGAGCATGCTATGCTAGATTTAGGTGCATCAATTAATGTCATGCCATATTCTGTTTATGCATCTATGAATTTAGGCGAACTTAAAAATGATGGCGTTATTATTCAATTAGCCGATCGATCTAATGCATATCCCAATGAAGTGTTGGAAGATGTTTTGGTGCAGGTAGACCACTTGATTTTTCCTGCAAATTTTTATGTGCTTGATATGGAGGACTCAACCCACTCTCCCCCATCACCACTCTTACTTGGACCACCATTCATGAAAACGGCTCAAACCAAGATTGACGTGGCCAAGGGAGCAGTAACTATGGCGTTTGGTGGTGATATGATTAACTTTAAGATTCCTGAATCGATTGTGAATACCAATGATGTTCGTTCTTGTTGTGCCATTAATGTAATTAAACACATAGGGACAGAATGTTCAACAAAGATCAAGAAAGATGTTTCTCGAACTACCACCGAGAAGGAACTTGGAGTAGAGCACAAGGAGTGCACGGCTCCAACCTTGGAAGCACCACAATTGGCCATGAGCAACCCTTGTGCATCCGTCCATTGTGCTACCACTTCTTTGCCGTACAAAGGTAAGCCACCTATTCCAAATTCGATTCCCATTTCAACTAATAGGTTGGTACGTCGTGTGGTGCAGGTACCTAATCGAATTCAACGTCGTGGGAGAATTCGGGTTGATGTAGAAAAGCAAAACACGACAATAAGAAAGGATCATTATCCCATCCTATTCAAGGACCCAAAGCATGAAGTGGTTCGTCGGACAGCTTGTAGTTGCACCCCTCCATGCCGTGGGGTTTCATAAACTTTCAAGGGAGCATCGTCTGGCTGTATGACGTTAAAGCAAGCGCTACTTGGGAGGCACCCCATGCATTTAACAAAGGAAGACCAAGAAAGCACTCCAATTCCAGATTTGCGTTCCTAAACTCTACTCTTTGTTGTTGATTTCGTATCTGCCATGTTAGGTTGTTTAGATGATGTTTTGTTTGTTTGGTGGTTATTTGTGTGAGTCTATGCTTGAAACATTGTGGACCATGTTTGATTTTAGTGTGGGGGGGTAACCAAAGTGTTTTGATGCAAATTCGTAGGGTTTTGTCACCCATAATTTCAAATGTTGTTTCTTGCTGTTTTGAGGTGTTTTTAGGCTGTTTTGGTGTGTTTTAATGTGTTTTGACATAAAAATTTTAAAATCCCATAAAAATTTGAAAAAATGTTTGAAAACACCAAAAAAAGAGTCGTTTTAAAGTTGTTTTTGTGTGTTTGTTGTGTCTTAGGGTACCTTCCAACACCATGATGAGGATTCGGTTTGTAATTGCATGATTGTTAAAGAGAGTTATAAACATGGATAAAAGTTTGATTTACTCTTGGGTTTATGCTTGGTTGTGGTTATAACTTATGAATTCACATGTAATCATAAAAGGAAAAAATTAGTTTTTGTAACATGCTTGAAGGAAGGAACTCAAACAAACACTACAACCTTGTGAGACTTGAGCCTAAACGTGTATTTGGAGAGTTAAAATCTGTGCATTCTTGTTTTCTAAAGTCGTTGCATGATCTCATTATTCTTTGCTTGGTTACTACTTAGAAGGTGTTTCATCATTTAGTTCCAAATGCTAGAACTCATGCCAATTTCATTCAAAACATGTTATTGAATTGCATAACACATATTCAAGATGAAGTTAGTAGTTACCACCATAGCCAAAAAGCCTTCATTCCATGCATTTGTGTTTGTAGGATTAACCCCGTTGAGCCTTGTTTAGCCTATGTTTTCTTCGTTAACCCACATTATCATCCCCTAGCCTAGATTAGGACCATCCATACCCTTGTTCTTAAAGCATAGTAATGAATAACTCAAAATGAATGCCTTTTGGTCATTATTGGCAGAAAACGAGTGTGGGGGAAGTGAGTTTTGTTGTGGGTGTGCCAAAGTCTTGAATGAGGCACGAAAAAAAAAAAAAAAAGTTGTGAAAAGAATGAAAAGGAGTTGAAAAGATGTGAAAAAGAGTTCTTAAGTGTTGTTTGTTGAAGGAAGGGTCCAAAACAGTGAATTCGGCCCTAATTGTTGTTGAATCTTCCCTTTGTGTTTAAAAAGTTAATTTCTGCATGCTAATGGGAATTCTGAGTACGATTTCATTGTTTTACTTACTATTGCCTTAAGAACGTTTGTTTTCCCTATCCTTCGTTGTTAGCCAACTCCCCTAGCCCCGTTACAACCCTTGACTTTAATCTTGACTGTTATGTGTTTCAATTTGTGGAGTTTGAATTTGGTATGTGCATATGGTGTCACTGGTTCTCGCATCTAAGTTGTAGCATTCCATTCATGAGACCATATTGATGAACATGCTTTTTAACTCCGAAAAGTGCTTTCTTTGTCATACATATATGTGAGCATTCGTTTTCATATTTACATCTATCTTCTCACATATAACTAGTATAGGGTGTGTAGTCAGAAAATCTGAGTTAAAATTGAGTGCATATCTAGTAAGGAATTGAGCAAATTCTCTAAGGCATGTTACTACATTCAAAAAATCGTTTTAAATGGTTAAATGTGAACTAGTAAGTGGTGACTATGATTAAGTATGTGCTTAAGTGTGAAGATGACTAAAATCTGTGGGAGTGATGATTTTTAACATGTCATGTGCATTGGAAATCCCTGAGGCAAATGTTGGAAGGTTTAGATTGTTGTTTTGTTTTGTTTTGTTTCTTTGTTTTGCTCGAGGACTAGCAAAAGCTAAGTGTGGGGGAATTTGATAGGAGCATATTTATGCGACTTAGTGGGCTTGTTCTTGTGCATTTATATTGTTTTTCTTTAGTTATTTCAGTGTTTAAAGTCATTTTCGTGCCATTTCAGGTTTCAGAGACAAAGTATTCAAAGAAGTGCGAAATGGAGCATTTTAGAGCAAAATTGAGCTGGAATGTTGTGTATGCTAATGGAGCACAAGAAATGGACGAGTTTGAAGGTCAAAGAAGCTTAAGAAATGAAGAAATGAAAGTGAAGAACAAAGAATTCAGATTTGGAAACCAAAGTTTCTAAAGTTGGAAGTTTCTATTCTTGGAGGTTTCCATTTTCGAGAGTTTCTATTCTTGGCTTTGGGCTTTTAGATGACCTAAACCCTAATTCCTTGTGGACCCTAACCCTAGCCGCACCTAGGCCTCTAGAATATCTGATTTCCTTGCCTTGCAAGGCATTCTAGAAGGCCCATCTCTAAACCCTAACCCTAGCCGCACCTTAGGCCTTATTCCCACTAAAAATCTGATTGTTTTAACCTAATTTCTGGTGGATTTGGGCTTCTAGAAACCCTAATCTGATTACCCTAGGGTTTTGGATGCCTATATATACTCATTATAACCCCTAGATCAGAGAATCATCTCCCATACACAATCATTCACGCCAGAAATCTGCCCTTGATTTCTGCCGCACCTTCCCATCACCAAAGTCCCAAAATTCTGCCCAAAATCATCCCTAGCCGTACCCCCATCAACCCTAAACCTTCCCATACCATTCCCCATCCATTCTACACCACAAATAACCCCAAAAACCTGTTCTAAAGTTCTCTGCCGCAGCAAGGAGGAAGGAGAATTCGTTGATGAGCTTGCTGCCAAGTTGGAGCGTTCTAGGTGTTTTCTTTCTTTGGATTTTAATTTCTAAATTTATGTATCTTTGCTTTGCGAGTATGAGGAACTAAACCCCCCTTGGCTAGGGGGGATTCGAAATACATGTTTACGCTTGCAATATGATTTGATTACTTCTAATTGCGTGTCATAAGTTGTGAATTCAATTTACTTATCTACAAGAATTAAAACTGATTTGTGTATGTTGGTTGAGGGTCGACACTTAATTTGCATGCATGAATTTGATGCTAGGATATAAGGAAATTTCACCTAATCGTTATGGACTTATATTCACAAGTAGTAAAGGTTGATGATCTCAATCGCGTTAAGTAAATTCTTGGCATAAGTTTCATGCAATCATAGTAACAAGTGCTTCGTCAATGCTTATGGTTTTCATAGAACTTAATGATTCTTGCTTGTATCTCTATTATGCAATCATGTAGGGGACTTGTGGGGAATGCTTTGGGTTGTCGTATGCAATCATCCAATTCAATAACGTTAGGAAAATCTGAAGGTTAATTTAAGCGGACCTAATTAACTTGGGGCGTTGAGAATTCAATTAGTTCTTTAATTTACTTGTTTTGTTTTCAAATTCGTCAAAACCAAATCCCCCTTTGTTTTCAAGTGTCAAATTAGTTAGAAAGTGTGTTAGTTTGTGTTTTTAAGTGTTTTGAGTCAAGTTAAAACCAATTTTCGTCAAAATCTTGTTTAGAGTTCAAAACTGCCCAGAAAGTGGTTTTAAGGCAGTTTTGAGTGTTTTTGTGTTATTTTGAGTCTTTTGGTTTGTTTGGGTGTTTTAAGTTATAGTTTCATATTCTTTGAGTCTAGTTTAGTGTTTTAAACTTGTTTTTACGTTTTTGAGTCAATTCCAAGTGATTTAGCAATCCCTCCTAATCCCCGGCCTAGAACGATCCCTACTTACATACTTACTACAATTGATAAAAAGAGGGTTAATTTGAGTGCTAGTAAATATCATATCAAATCCACCCATCCACCCTTCACCATAACTCACCTATATCCATCCACCACCATAATTTACCACTCATCCATCAAACCACACCTTGTGCCGCAACAAAGAGAAGAAGGAGGACCCTTGGACATGTTTGCCATTCAAGTTAGATTGTTGGAGCATTTTTAGGTGTTTTCATTCTTTTGTTTTCAATGTCTAAATTTGTTTATCTTTGCTTTGTGAGTATGAGGAACTAAACCCCCCTTAGGCAGGGGGGAATTCGAAACCATGTTCATGCTTGCAATATGATTTGATTACCTTCAGTTGTGATTTCATAAGTTGTGAATTCAATTTGTTTAACTACTTGATTGATAACTTATTCATGTATGTTTATTAAGAGTGCACACTTAGTTTGCATGTATGAATATGATGCTAGAGTATAAGGGAGTTTCACCTAATAGTTACAAACTTATATTCACAAGTAGTGCAGGTCGCTTATAAATGATCGTGTTAAATAAATCCTTGCCAGGAGTTTCATGCTCATCATAGTAACGAATGCCTCGTCAATACTTATAGTTTTCATAATGCTTATTGATCTTTAATTGTATCTTTATTGTGTTGTTCACGTAAAGAACTTTTGAAGAATGCTTGAATTGTTGTATGCGCTTTCCCATCCAATTCAATAACTTAAGGAGAACTTGAAGGTTAATTTAAGCGGACTTAATTAACCTGGGGTGTTGAGTTTCATGATTGATCAAAAGAACAACAGAAAATTGGTTTATGTGCAAGTATGTCATGTGTGGAGAAAAACCTCCTAGCTAGCCTTCCATCCATTCAATTTACTCAAATTCGTGCAGATTTCATTAGTTCATTAATTTACTTGTTTTGTTTTCAAATTCGTCAAAATCAAATCCGCCTTTACTTTAAAGTGTTTTATTAGTCAAAATCTATTTTGATTTGTGTTTTTAAGTGTCTTGAGTCAAGTTAGAACCTAATTTCGTCCAAAACCATCCCTAGAGTCAGTTTAGAGTCCAATTATTGTTTTAAGCAGTTTTGAGTCTTTTGATGCGAAATATCTAAGCACACAAATTAAACCCTCTTTTTATCAATTGTAGCAAAGTATGTAAGTAGAGATTGTTCTAGGCCGAGGATTAGGAGGGATTGCCAAATCACTTGAAACTGACTCAAAATGTAAAAACAAAGTTTAAAACACTAAACTAGACTCAAAGAATGCAAAACTAAACTATAAAACACCAAAACAAACCAAAAGACTCAAAACAGCAAATAAACACTCAAAACTGCCTTAAAAACACTTTCTGGGCAGTTTTGAACATCTAACACTAAATTGGACAAAATTGGGTTATGACTTGACTCAAGACACTTAAAAACACAAACTAAATTGATTTCTCACTAATCTAACACTTCAAAATAAATGGGGATTGAGTTTTGACGAAAATTGAAAACAATAACAAACTTGTAAATTGAACAGATTCTAAAACAAATTTGATAAAAGTGAATGAATGGAAAGCTAGCTAAGGGGTTCTTCTCCACACATGTCAGACTTGAATACAAAACGATTTCCAATTGCTTCTCAATAAACCATGAATTCCCAACGCCCCAAATTAACCGTCAATTGCACTAATTAACCCTTATATTGTCTTAAAGTTATCGAATTGGATGAATTGCATACGACAACCCAAAGCATTCCTCACAAGTTCCCTGCATGAATTGCATAACAAAGATACAAGCAAAGATCATTAAGTTCTATGAAAATCATAAGCATTGGCGAGGCACTCGTTACTATGAATTGCATGAAACTTATGCCAAGAATTTACTTAACACGATTGTGATCAATAACCTTTACTACTTTTGAAAATAAGTTCATAACGATTAGGTGAAATTCCCTTATATCCTAGCATCAAACTTATGCATGAAAATTAAGCGTGCACTCTCAACCAACACACACAAATCAGTTTTAATTCATGTAGATAAGTAAATTGAATTCACAACTTATGAAACGCAATTGAAAGTAATCAAATCATATAGCAAGCATAAACATGGTTTCGAATCCCCCCCTAGCCAAGGGGGGTTTAGTTCCTCATACTCACAAAGCAAAGATACATAATTTTAGACATTAAAATCCAAAGAAAGAAAACACCTAGATGATCCAACTTGGACAGCAGGTGCATCCACAAGTCCTCTTTCCTCCTTGCTGCGGCACTTGGTTTAAAGTCAGGTTCTAGGGTGGTATTTGTATGGGAGAATGGGTAGGGAATGGTATGGAAGGGTTTAGGATTGATGGGGGGTACGGCTAGGGTAAAAAAAAATCAGAAAAATATGGAAGAATGGTGAAGGAAGTCTGTGGCAAAGAGAGGGAATGATTTTTGGCAAAAATTCTGAATATGGAGGGGTGGTGTGGCTGATTATGTTTTTGATGTAGTGTAATGTATAGTGTTCTTCCCTTCACTCCCTATTTATACTCCAAAGCAAAGAATCACTCAAGTGGCTTCAATAAACAATACAAACAAAGACCAAAATGATGCAAAGACAGCTAGTTTGCATGCTCTTTTATCATTGTGTCTTGCCTTTAACAAAAGGCAATCATTCCTCTTTTGCTAATTCAACTCCTTTGTAGCTGTCCATGTGCCTTCATTCTTCAATTTCTGATGCATTTGCCTTGTATTCCATCCCTTTCCCACATGTACTAGCTGTTAGACAACTTTCACACACATGTTTTGCATCATTTCATCTTGCAAACATCAACTTTGGCCACTTTACACACATAATAAGTTCTTAGCAAAATAAGAAAGTTTAAAGACTATCTTTAATGTGCCTAACAAACTTCCTAAGTAGTTAGCAAAAAACATAATGGCCGAACCCTTCATTCCATTCCTTTTTCTTTGCCCGTCCATCTTCTACTTGGCTCTATCACCTACATACAATTGCATAAGTGATTAGCATTTTATATCAAATATAAAGATTAGAAGATCTAACAATTAGAATTGAAGATGAGAACAAAACCATACCTTGTGGCTTGTCCTTCAGAGATGCAAGGTATAACCTGCAATTCCTTTTCCAATGCCCGTCCTTTCCACAGTGGTGGCAAGTCCCCTTCCGCTCATTTGCCTTCTTTTTCTTCACTCCTCCTTATGCTTTAGGAGTGGGTGACTTCTTCTCCTTTCCTTTGCCTTTGCCTTTCGGCTTAGCCTTGGAAGTGGATGGCTTGGTGTAGGCTACTGCAGCAATCCCTACAACGTTCTCTTTCTTCATAGTCTTCTCAGCGGTTACTAACATGTTTAGTAACTCAGAGAGAGTGTTATCCATCTTGTTCATGTTGTAGTTCATGACGAACTGCGAGAATGAATTAGAAAGAGAAGCCAAGATAAAGTCCTGGGCCAATTCCCTATCAAGTGGAGTCCCTAGGTTCTCCACTTGTTCAATGAGTCCAATCATCTTCAGTACATGTTGATGCACTGGGGCTCTTTTGACCATTTTGGTCTTCACGAGTTCACTGACAGTGCTGGAGCGACGATTGCGCGTCCCTTCACCATATAACTCCGTAAGATGGAGTATGATGGAGGATGCACTGTCCATACCCTCATGCTATCTTTGCAGCTCCACATTCATGGAAGCCAATTGATAGCACTTAGCTTGTGTATCATCCTCAACGTGCTTGTCATACTTAGCATGTTCATCCTCAGTGGCCTAAGGGCCATGATGTATGTGAGGTGGAGCCTTGTCTAGTACGTAAACAATTTTTTCCAAGGTTAGGAGAATCTTGACATTATGATACCAAGATGGGAAATTGTGCCCCTCAAGGCAATGCTTGTCGAGTATCTTTGCAAGTGTGCTTCCAACCATATCTAAATACATAACAATAAAATAAATTAGTTCGATTGTTGATTAAGTCAAACGATTTGGGTCTTTAAACCGAATGACAACACCCACTATTTTTGGCAAATTCCATATCCCTTAAGATGGAATCTGGGAGATTTCAATGAAAGCTCCTAGCGGGTTATGGGAGGCTCACTATTACCAAGCCCACCTGACGATGATACGATGTCGGCTAGAAAAAATAATAATGAGAGGGTAGAACTACCCATTCATAACAACCTCTTGTGATTACCCATCTTGTTGGCCTTTAAAGAACAATGCCTCACAATGATATGATGTTGGCACCATTTCTCTTAGTTAAGTTTTGACCCACCATGCCGGTTTAGATAGGGGTCCAAGTAAGACCTCATGATGATACGATGTTGGCCATACTCGTTGCCTACCTTCACCACATCAAATGTTTGAAATAGACTCTACCTAAGTATAAGCACATACTTTGAACTCCCCCATAATAGGGTGAAGGCGGTGTATGAGTCATAAACGATTGGAGCCTACCATGGTGGAAGGCCACGAAGAAGTGTTCAAAGCACCTCTCCGCTTTCAACTTAATATTGGATGTTGGTTGAGGGATTTTAAGGTCTTATCATTTTATTTATTTAATCAAATTATAATAAATTGTGTCCTATTACAAGTACTAGTCCAAAGTAAATGAAATTAGTAGCATATGATATCTCCACTATTCGTTTTCATAAAACAAATCAATATCAAAACAATTTTTCAAAATATTGGAGATATATATCACTATTAATTGTGTTCATTTTAGTTTAGTAGCGTATGATACTCCCACTATTTGTTTTGAGAAAAAAAAATCAATCTCAAAAATCAAAATTTTCAAATATTGGAAGTAACTACTAAGGTTTTTGCATTCCTTTAAATTTGGACTTTATAGTTATCTTAGGCTCTTTGGATGACTATGGACTTATTAGGTTGATTCAACAACGAGCCAACATTGTTGAATAAGATCTAGGGAGGAATGTATCATTTTAATTACGTGCTTTCAATCCAATTAAAACATTTTTCATTGAGCCATTAGAAACGAAAGACAATCATTCATTGCTAATTAGGGCGTTCGACCCAACAAATCTTTAATCTCATGGAAACCCTTTTTAATATGTTTCCTTACCAATAGTTAAAGAAACTATAGTCTAGTACAAGAGGGAATCAACTAATTGAAAGAGATAAAGAAGTAATAAGAATTACAAACCGATTTGTACTAATTCCTACAAATTTCATATACTAAGAGGGAGAGAAAGATTAATGTCTAACATGTTGAGGTCCAATTGAAATAGCAATTAAAACACATTCCCAAGGTTCAAACCATTTGAATTTAGCGGCATTTCTCATAGCTCAATTATCGTTTAAGGCACAAGTCCATAGTCAACCATTTTACTAACTACTTAATCACATTAAATAATTAAATTGGAATGCAACATAATCAATTAGATTTTGTACATATGGGCATAATTATATGATGAGTTTAAGCTACAATCAATTAGATTTAGTACATATGGGCATAATTATATGATGAGTTTAAGCTACAAACAAAATTAAAATCATAATATTTTAATCTCATAAAGAGGTGGGGCCGAAATGCAATTATGAAAAGTTAGGGGTCAAACTGGAAATACTAGAAAGTATAATCAACTTTTAAAATTGCAAAATAGCCCATAGAGGACCCATCAATAGGGTGGCCGGTTATGTGATGGGGGGACAGGGAGTGTGTCATACATGTTCCCTAAATTTCAAAATAAAGCAAAAGCCCTAGCTTTCCTTGTCACCACTTGTGCAAGTTGGCTTGAAAGGAATGATGGGTGAAAGGTCTCCTAGTCAAGTCTAGGATGGAGTCAATCAATGGAATGCTATTGACGGCAAGTTAATCACCCAAATTCAAACAAACAAAGTATGAACACTAAAACAAAACCTTTTACACCAAAATCAAAACCATGAACACCAAGAACAAAACCATGAAAACAGTTTCAAGATTTGTACTTTCTTGGTGATTTTTCAAACCAAAAAAACAAAAGTGACAAGGCCTCTACTTCTTAGCTTCAAAGTGTGCGTGTGTGACTTAAAATAAAACATAAACACAAGCCAAAAAATCCCCCAAAAAAGGTGCCCTCCCCTATGGTACATAAGCCCCAAATTTTGTTCACAAAACTCACTCTTCATTCATGCATCCAAAACACTTCTTGCATACATATCTTTTTCAACTCTTGGAACACATTTTTCAACCTTTGAAAAAACAAAAGATAAACGTATTTTGAATGAAGAAATAATATGTCAAACATAAAATTAAAACCCATATGCATAAAATTCAAAAAGGACACATCAAATATAAACCTTTGGCTCTGATACCACTTGAAGGGAAATAATGAGATTTATGTGGGATTTCTAGTGACTAGCATACATATACAATTCAAAATTTATATACATTAGCAACGGAAGCATGTTATCACATAATATCAAAGTTATAGTCATGCAAATCCCCTTCAAGAAGCATAGGTTCATATATGATGCATCTAAGAATATATTGAAGAACAAAGTGAAGGTTT
Source organism: Malus baccata (assembly GCA_006547085.1). Classification (NCBI taxonomy): domain Eukaryota; kingdom Viridiplantae; phylum Streptophyta; class Magnoliopsida; order Rosales; family Rosaceae; genus Malus; species Malus baccata. Next base: position 628,722 of record VIEB01000047.1, on the reverse strand, counting down.
AGTTTTATACCTCTTGATCTAGACTTGAGACCAAGGATGGACCACCTCCAAGCTCTTTGTTCTTGGAACTCCTTGAGTCTAGCCTCCCTCCTAGCTTCCTCCACCTTGAAAGATTTAGAGCTCCTTTCTCCTTTAGTCTCCGAAGTAGAAGACCTCTAAAGATCCACACCCACTAGTGTAGTGAGATGGATAATGGAACAACCAAAAGGAGGAGAGATGATTAGCTTCCCCTCCTCTTGGTGGCCGGCTATAAGTGTGTTGAGAGAGAGAGACTTGTTTTTCTCTTTTGTGAAAAAGAACACGCAAAACCCTAATGAAACTTGTCATTAAACTTTCTTTATAAATGTCAAAGAAGTGAGTGAACAACTTGACTCTCTCTCTCTCTCTCTCTATTTGGCCGGCCCCTTTGTGTTGTTTGGGCTTTGGGCTTTTATCAATTAAAGTCATCATATGCTTAAATAAAAGCCCAATGGGTTTTGGCTTAATGGGCCCATATGAACCCGAACTTTTCTTTAAGTCCAAAACGATCTTTCATCGCTTCTATGATTTCTTTAGACTTTCTAATAAATCAAAACACTTAATTAATCCAATTAATTTATTCCATCATCCTTTAGTTGTCTCACCATAAGAGTGTTTCGGTGTACAATAATTTTAGGTTCTAATTAGCAAGGCAGTGAGGTGATTGGCTCCAATCCAATTGATTTGTATTAATCCAATCACTGAGTGAATTAAAACTTACTTTCAATTCTCCTTCTTCTTTGATGACTACTTATTTAATCATCTATAAGAACTCACAAGCCATGAGTGACATCTAACCATATATCATGGCTACCCAAGCTAATGTAGAATTTGTTCGGAGAACCTATTAAGTTGGAATTACAATGTAATTCGATCATTCTCTAATACAATACTCACAATCACATTACTAGGGTATGGATATTTAATGTCAAACCCCTAACGTGATTATATCAAGTTATATGATTCTACTGAGTCATATAGGAACGCTTTCCATCATTACGCTCGATACTTCGGCCGAAGATTCCTGAATCATATCTTAGAGTATTCATCCTCTCATAACGAGGATTAGAGATCCCTTGTTGATCATTCACATGCCTCTGAGAATAAATCACTGAACCTAACAATACATAGAACACATCCAAGATGAGATGTTGTCACGTCTCATTATCAAATGATCAGCAACGTATCCCCAAGACAACTATGATGTCTCAGGTCAAAGGATTACTTACATTATTCCAACTAGTAGAGTTACTTACTTGACATGTGAGTAGACCTTTATGCAAGTACTCTCGTTTGATTATGTTCAGTGAACTCATTCCCATAATGAGCACCTACATACTTGTCTTAGTGTCACTACACGAATGGCATGAGGCTTTCCATCCTTCCCATTGGAAGGGGACATAGTATGTACTGGTCTATGTATTGTCAGTGTCCCTCCAACAATCCTATGACCAGGAACCTTTTTGGACATCATTGTTATGTGAAGAAGGTCTCTGCAATCTAACATCATTAGATTACTTCTACCATCGATCCATTGTCCATAGATTCACCTTTTAGGACGTATATCGTTTATTGAGATAGTCCTAATGAGTGACTTTGCCTTTTGATGTATTAGAGTTATCCATACATATAGACATTGTCCTGAAAGGTTTCTTCCAAAGATTGACTTTCAGGGCATATCTCCAACCGTCCAATTCACGTTCCAATGAGGTTGAAGAGTTGATAATGGAAGAGGAGGAGCAAAGCACCCCCTCGGCAAGGTTGGAAACACCTTTGCCACAGGCCCTAAAAGCTCCTAAACCATCCAATTCGGCCAACAAAGGTAAGGAAGTTCCAATTTTGATTAATTCTAACGTTGTTCCTCCAAATGTACCATTTCCTTGTAGGTTTATGTAATCAAAGAAGGAGGAGGCTAAAAAGGATATTTTGGAAACGTTTAGAAAAGTTCAAGTCAATATACCACTTTTGGATGAAATTAAGCAAGTTTCAAGGTATGCCAAGTTTTTAAAAGAACTTTGCACAACTAAGAAGAGAATTTCGAGCAAGGAGGTTGTCAAGGTAAGTGAAAATGTCTCAGCTGTTTTACAACGTAAACTGCCCACTAAATGCAAGGATCCGGGTAGTTTTACCATTCCTTGTGTAATTGGTAATACTTGTTTTGAATCTGCCATGTTAGACTTAGGTGCATCTATAAATGTCATGCCTTATTCAATCTATGAATCTATGCACTTAGGCGAATTGAAAAATGATGGTGTGATTATACAATTGGCCAATCGATCTAATGCCTATCCAAATGGAGTTTTGGAAGATGTTTTAGTGTAGGTCAATCACTTAATCTTTCCGGCGGATTTCTACGTGCTTGAAATGGACAAGTCGGACCATTCCCCTACATTGCCCATCTTCCTTGGATGGCCATTCATGAAAACTACCTGTACTAAGATTGATGTGTTTAATGGTACTTTGACGATGGAATTTGATGGGGAAGTTATCAATTTCAATCTTTCGGATTCTATCAAGTATCCTAGTGAGGATCACTCATGTTTTTCTATTGATGTATTTGCTTCTTTGGCGCATGACCATTTTGAACAATTGAAGGACGATGCACTGGAATTGGTCATTGAACGAGGAATGGACATTCAAAACAATGAAGCAGTAACCATGCACCCCCACGACATGAATGATTTTTCCCTTGCCGAGCCCTCTAATGAAGACGTGCTTGAGATGGTGGCTGCCCTTGAATCATTGCCACTACAATCTGGTAAATTTTTGGACCCAATTTCCATTTCAGTTTCGGCTAATAAGCTACTTCCCTCAGTTGTGCAGCCACCTACACTTGAACTTAAGCCATTGCCAAGCCATTTAAAGTACGTTTTCTTGGGCGATGATGAGACATTGCCCGTCATCATCTCAAGCACACTCAGGCACAAGAGGACAAGTTGGTAAGGGTTCTAAGGGAGTGATAGGAGCATATTTATGCGACTTAGTTAACATGTTTTCTTACACTTACTTAGTTAGTTATTGCTTATAAGAGCGCTTTAAACCATTTTCGTATGTTTGTAGGTCCTAATAACAAAGATGGCAAGAAAAGTGCATTTTGGTGCATTTTAGAGCAATTTTGGGATGAAATGGATTGCATGCATTTGGAGACATGAGGATGGACGTTTTGGGAAGATTAGAATTCAGCATATGTGTGTAAGTGTGTGACCTACAACTAACAAACATCATAGCTGCCATGTGATGGAGACAACATCATGCAAGGTACATGCAAAGACACCCACATGCAAAGACAACACACACACCGCATGGAGAGAAAGTATAGTGGTTTGTGGCTGAAATGTTGAAGCAAGTGTGCAAATGCAAAGGGGATCTAAACATGGACAACACATGTAATGTGCAAAGGAGAAACAAAGATGACAACACACACAAGCAAAGAAGAAAACAGCAAAAAAGGCACGTCACATGGAAGAAAGCATGGCAGCACACACATGGGAAAGAAAGGCACGGCATGGGCAGGAAATAAGTTGAATTGTGGCTGAAATAATGAAGAGCATGTGTGTGTGCAAGTGTGACAGCTTGTACATGTGGAAATAATGACTAGATGGCAGCACACACACATGGGAATGCAAGGAAACACACGGCATGGGCAGCAGGGAATCAGAAAATGAAGAATGAAGATGTGGAAATGATGATTACATGGACATACACGCACATGCAAAGAGGCCTTGAGCACCATCCTTCACACTTGTGCAGCAGCAACCCTTCATCATTACTTAACATTTCTTCCACAAGAACATGGAGACAACATTATACAAGGCATGTGCAAAAGAGAAACATGGAAAGCCAACAAATTCGTCAAAACTGCCTGTGCAGATTAGCTAACTTTGGAAGCATGTTACGAACAGCTCCGAATGAATGAGAGAATGCGCCTTATATGCTTGGAAAGCTACGGATGTCTATTTTCTGGACCAATTTACAGATTGTTAATATCATTTTTCTAGAAGAAGTTATAGGCATTGTAACATTGAAAGGTTCAGAAAAGGGCTAAGTAGATTTGGCTAATAAAATGAGAAAGTAAAGGCACTTGTTTTGTGTTTTGCTTTGTCATCAACACTCAGCAGCAAATGGGGTTATGATTGCACTCATTTGGCTTTGGAGCAAGTGGAAATGCACAGCTAGAAAGAGAAGACACACCCACATGCAAAGGAAAGGAGAAACATGGGTAGAAAATGGGTGAATTGGTGGCTGAAATGATGAAGCATGTGTGTGCAAAAGGAAAGGAGAAACATGGACAGCACACACCCATGCAATCTGCACATGAAAAGGAAATGGAGTGGTCCTCTCCCTAGCCTATAAATACATCCACCACCCCCCTTCCAAAGGAGTACAATCTTGATCCATCAAAAGAGCTTCATTTCATTCACAAACACAATTTCCTTGTAGTGATCTCCATCCATTCATCTAGCCATACTACATCTCACCAATCCATACACTTTCATCTCTTAGCCGTGCAAATCCATTCCATCCATATATCCATACACATCCCAGACACTTGTGCTACAACAAGGTGGTGAAAACAAAGGTCCTTGGCGTTTCAAGCTTGGAACTTTGGAGCGTTTTAGGTGTACTTCGTTCTTGCTTTCAATGTCTACTTTATTATTTTCTAATTTTGTTGCAATTATGAGTGGCTAAACCCCTATTTAGTTAGGGGGAAGTTTGAAGCCATGAACATGCTTGAGATTTGAATTGATTTCCTCCAATTGTGATTTGATAAGTTGTGATTGCAATTCAATTATCTATTTTATTCATAACTAATTCTTGTATGTTTATTAAGGATGCATACTTAGTTTTCATGCATGAATTAGATGCTAGAATATAAATGAGTTTCACCTAATCGTTACAAGTTTATATTCATGAGTAGTTAAGGTTGTTTATCACAATCGTGTTAATTGAATTCTTGGCAAATGTATCATGCATTCATAGTTATAATTGCCTCGTCAACACTTATGATTTTCATTGAACGTAATGATCTCTGATTGTATCTCTATTATGCATTCATATAGGGGACTTTTAGAGAATGATTTGGGTTGTTGCATGCATTCATCCAACTCAATGAGTAAAGGAAAATCTGAGGGTTAATTTGTGCATCACGGTTAATTTGGGGTGTTGAGCATCATAGTTAATTGAAAAGCAATTGGAAATCGATTCATATACAAGTGTGTCATGTGTGAAGAATGGACCTCTAACTAATCCATCCATCATCTCATTTCTTAAATTCGTTTTACAATCTGTCTAATTTTATAAGTTGTTTGTTTGTTTCAAATTCATCAAAACTAAAATCCCCCTTTTACTTTCTTGTTTCAAAGTGTTTAAAATCTGTTTTGTTTGTGTTTTAGAGTGTTTTGAGTACAGTCAAAAACCAAATTTCATCCAAAGTTGTGTTAGAGTCAGAAACTGCCTAGTTTGTGTTTTTAGGCAATTTTGAGTGTCTTTAAGTTATTTTGAGTCTTGTGAACCTGTTTTGAGTTCTTTAAAGTCTTTTCAAACGTTTTTAACTTTGTTTTTATATCTTTGAGTTAGTTTAGAGGTTTTAGCAAGCCCTCCTAATCCCCGATTTAGAACGATCCCTACTTGCATTATTACTACAATTTGACAACAAGAGGGTTTAATTTGAGTGCTTAATTTTCATCGCATCAGGGAGTACAAAACAACAATTGGGTGGACATTGGCCGACATAAAAGGAATCAGTCCCACCACTTGTATGCATCACATACTTTTGGATGAGGGATCTAAAATATCTCGAGAGGCTCAACGCCGACTCAACCTTCCTATGATGGAAATTGTGAAGAAGGAAATAGTCAAGCCTTTAGATTGTTGAGTGATCTATCCTATTTTCGATAGTCGTTGGGTTTCGCCCGTTCAATAATCGTTGGGTTTCGCCCGTTCAATGTGTTCCAAAGAAATCCGGAGTAACTGTGGTGACAAATGTTGAAAATGATCTTGTGCCTACTCGAATCCAAACAGGTTGGACGGTGTGTATCGATTATAGGAAGCTCAACACCACCATTAGGTAGGACCACTTCCCTTTGCCATTCATTGATCAAATGCTTGAGAGGTTAGCAGGTTATGCTTTCTATTGTTTTCTTGATGGTTATTTTGGTTATAATCAAATTGTCATAACACCCCGAGGACCAAGAAAAAACCACTTTCACATGCCCCTTTGGTACATTTGCTTATCGTCGTATGCCATTTGGTTTATGTAATGCACCTGCCACATTTCAAAGATGCATGATGAGCATATTTTCTGATTATGTTGAGAAAATTATTGAAGTTTTTATGGATGATTTCAGCGTTTTTGGTGATTCATTTGATGGCTGTTTGCATAATCTCAGTTTGATCTAAAACAAAGTGTTGAAACTAACCTTGTTCTCAATTAGGAAAAATGTCATTTCATGGTTAAACAAGGCATAGTTTTAGGACATATCATCTCTGAAAAAGGAATGGAGATTGATAAATCAAAGATCGATCTTGTACGTCACTTACCCTCTCCTACTTCGGTTAGAGAGGTTCATTCTTTTCTTGGACATGCAGGTTTCTATCGAAGATTTATTAAAGATTTCTCAAAGGTTTCCCAACCTCTTTACCGTCTCCTTCAAAAAGATGTGGCGTTTGACTTCAATAAGGAGTGCACGGCATCCTTCAAACAACTTAAGGAGTTGCTGACCACGGCTCCCATTATTCTTCCACCGGATTGGAGCCTTCCTTTCGAGATCATGTGTGACGCATTCAATTATGCTTTATGGGCTGTTTTAGGACAAAGGAAGGATAAAAGGCCGCATGTCATCTACTATGCGTCACGGACGTTGAATGATGCCCAATTAAACTATTCCACAACAGAAAAAAGAACTTCTTGCTGTTGTCTTTGCTTTAGATAAATTTCAATCATATTTAATTGGTACTAAAGTAATTGTTTTCACTGATCATGCAGCTCTAAAGTATTTGCTTTCCAAGAAGGAAGCCAAGCCAAGGCTAATTCGATGGATATTGCTTCTTCAAGAGTTCGATATTGAGATTCGAGATAAAAATGGAAGTGAAAACATGGTGGCTGACCACCTAAGCCGTATGATGCATAATGAGGATTCCCTACCCATTCCTGAAACGTTTCTTGATGAACAATTGATGTCCATTAAGGTAAGTGAACCTTGGTATGCTGATTTGGTAAACTTGTTGGTGTCTAAACAAATTCCAAGCACTCTCACTAGACACCAACATGATAAGCTCAGAAATGACGCACAGTTTTATGTGTGGGATGATCCATATTTGTAGAAATATTGCCCGATCAGATTATTCGTCGATGTGTGCATGATTCTGAGTTTCATTCCATTTTAAGCTTTTGTCATACATATGCATGTGGTGGTCACTTTGGCACACAAAGAACAACACTTAAGGTGTTACAATGTGGGTTCTATTGGCCTAGTATCTTTAAGGATGCTAGAATTTTTTGCTTAACATGTGATAAATGCCAAAGAACAAGAAATATAAGTGCAAGGGATCAAATGTCGCAGGTTTCCATCCTCAATGTTGAAATTTTTTACGTTTGGGGTATTGATTTTATGGGTCCTTTTCCTTCCTCACATGGCTTCCTTTATATCTTACTTGCTATGGATTATGTGTCAAAATGGGTGGAAGCAAAAGTCACCCGAACTAATGATTCTCGAGTGGTTGCTGATTTCATTAGAATTAACCTATTTGCAAGGTTTGGAATGCCAAGAGTAATCATAAGTGATGGAGGTTCTCACTTTTGCAATCGAACCATTGAGGCGCTTTTGAGGAAGTACAATGTCAAACATAAGGTTTCAACACCTTCTCATCCTCAAACCAATGGGCAAGCCGAGGTGTCTAATAGGGAGATCAAGCATATTCTAGAAAAGACCATTAGGCCAACAAGGAATGATTTGAGCTTGCGTTTGGAGGATTCATTGTGGGCATATCGCACAGCATATAAAACACCCCTTGTGGGCTCATCTATGCCAAACCATGCCATCTTCCCGTAGAATTGGAGCATAAGGCGCATTGGGTCGTCAAAACATTCAACATGGACCTTGATGCCACTGGAATTCATAGAAAGCTCCAATTAAATGAACTTGAAGAGATTAGGCATGAGGCTTATGAAAACGCCCGAATTTACAAGAAGAAGACGAAGGCTTTCCATGACAAGATGATTCGAGGCAAATCATTCTCCATTAGGCAGAAAGTGTTACTCTTTAATTCCCGCCTTCGCTTGTTTCCTGGTAAGTTACGTTCCAAATGGATTGGTCCTTTTGTGGGTACTAATGTTTTTTCTCATGGTGCAGTCCAAATACAAAGTTTGAAGACATAACAAGAATTCAAGGTAAATGGGTACCGTTTGAAGCCCTATTATGAGGCATTTGAAGAGCATGTCGTGGAAAATGTACCCCTCCATGTCGTGGGCCCTGTTCAAGACGTTAATGTTGGAAGTATGCCCACAAAGCCACTCATTTGATGTAATAGCTTTTTGGAATACTTAATGTATTAAACTTTTATATGTTTAATGGAGGGCGAAGCTTATTGTTAATCACTATTTATTGTATCATGTGTTTAAGCAATAAGGGAATCCAAGGAATGTATTTGGTCTAAGAGATAAATAATCTAAATGAGTTAGATTAACGAGACTTTTCTCTTATGTTCATTCCTAAAACGTTCCTAGCCATAGGATTGCCAATTGGGCATTGACAATCCGCTAAGGTTAGTATGTGTTATGTTGACTCAAGCGTGAGTATGACTAGTCTCAAGTCATTTGGTGTTGGACACTAAGACAAACACATAGGTGCTTGAAAGAGTAATCGAGTACACTGAACTACGATCAAAAGAGAGTTCGAACATACATGTCATGTATGAACTCTAAAGTTGCAATATGCAAAGTAGTCCTTTGACCTGAGGCATTATAGATGTCTAATGGTTTGGTCCTTGATCTTTGATCATGTCAACGGCATTACCTCGGAGTGTCCAAGGCATTGTTTGGGTCAAGCTATCTAGTCATGTAGGCATATGAATGCACAACAAGAGATCTCTAACCTTCCATGGTGGAGGGAGAATACTCTAAGATATGATTCTAAAAGTCTTTGGCCAAAGCAAATGAATATGACTTAGGAAGTTTGTTCCAAATCATATTCAAGGGAATCATTTAGGAAAGTATCACATTGGATAGTAGACATGAAACAAACTATCACTTAAACAATGTGATTAAGAGTATTGTATTAGAGAAGGACCGTATTGCATTGTAGTTGTAACTGGATAGGTTCTCCAACCAATTCTACTTAGCTTGGGTAACCATGATATGCTGCTAGGTGTCACTCATGGTTTGTGGAAGCCCTAATGATTAGCAAACACTAATCATCAAAGGGAGAATTGAAATGTGGTTTCAATTCACAATCGATCGTTAAGAGTAACATCGCCCACTGCCTCGCTAATTGGAACCTAATGGATCGTACACCGAGTAAGGATGTATGTGAAGAAATTAAATGAAATGGATAAGCAATTAAATGGTTTAATTGAAGAATGGTCAAAGTTAATTAATTAGTTAATTAATTATACGAAATGTTCGTATTGGGCTTTTAAGTTGGTTTTGGGTTTCGGGGCCCAAAAGTGTTTTGGTCCACAAGGCCCATTATGTTTAAGTTGTATGACAACTAAAACAAAATGGGCAAATAGCCCAATAACATTAATATGGCCGGCCATTAGGGTGAATGGGCAAGCTTGGATTAATTACAAGTTTGCCACTCACTTATAATGAAGTATATAAACAACTTTATAGCTTCATTTTCAAAAGGGGGTTTCAAAAGGAAATTGGGTGAAACATCTTCTCTCCTTTTTCTCTTAGAGGCCGGCTACTTAGGGGAGGGACATCTAGCAATCTCTTCTTCCTTAAGTCATCCATATCATCTTCACAAGATACATCCTTGGTGAAGAGACTTAGAGACATCAAACTTTTGGTGTTTTGGAGAACAAATCCTCTAATCCTCAAAGAAGCCAAGGAGCACTAAGAGGAGGAAAATCACAAGGAATATCCAAGGAGCTTGGAGGTGACTTGAAGGCCCTCCACTTGGGTGAATCCCTTGTGTAAACAAGGATGAGCTTCAAGGGTAAAGAAACTCTAAATCTTTACTTCTCTTTAATGTTGTTAAAGAGTCTTTTGATTCACCATATACTAGGCTTTGAAAGTCATGGGTTTTATGAATTGTTTTTGAATGCATGCCTACTTTAAAGTGTTAATAGTTTGCATATGTATTCAAATGTTCTTACTTGTTCTTAGCTAGGACAAATTTTTCCTTCAAGTGGTATTAGAGCCTAGGCCTAGTTTATGGTGAATCCTTTTGGGTTTTGTGATTTTCATAATATGTGATTTAAATGTTGTAAATGTTACAAGCTTTGTTCTTGCTTTTGAATATATAAATTTTGCTAGAAAATTTAGCATCTCAAATGTTGTAGATGTATTTCATTTAAGCATGAATATTGGAACTAAAATTTGGTGCCATGTATTTTGGGAAATTCGGCCAAATCCAAAGGGTGATTTTTTGGGGTCATGTTTGGCTAGTTAAAATGGTTTTAAGGTGACTTTTGGAACCCCTAAGTACCCTAGGATATTAGCCCTCTTTTGAGTGGTGAAAAATTGAGTTTTGATGAGTGAAAACATTCATGGAACTATTATGAGTTTTCATGGTGTTCTTCAATGTTCTTGAAGTTCTTGCCAATAACAAAAAGGTTTTGAAGTTTTGATTCAAAAGTTTTATGTTTTTCATAAAGTTTTAGTTTATTTTGTTAGGTGAAGGATATTTGTGAAGGATTTTAAATATCTTAATTGTTAGACAAAATTTATTTAATGTTTGCCAAATATCTTTCAAACCTATCCTTATCACCTTTATATCTCACCTAATAAAATCAAGTTGCATCAAATCCCTTTCACACTTCTTTTGCTCTCTAAAACCGGCCACCCCCTAGTGGGGGTACTTTTTGGGTCTTTTATCCAATTACATAAAGTTTTGATACTTTTGTGTATTTGCACTTTGACCCAAAAGTTTACGTTTTTACGTTAAGGCCCAAAAACTCTAAAGGACAAATTGTTTTGATCCTTTAATGATGTTTTTATATTATTAAAATTTTGGGTTATAGTTGAAATTACATGAAGTTGTGGACTTTTGTATTTTTTCAAAGTGACCCCAAAAGTTTGTGTTTTTGCATTGTGGCCCAATTGTTGTGGTCATAGTTTCCTTTTGGCCCAAATAGAATGAGAACAAAATTGTTTTGTTTCTTTAATGAGAATTGGATTTTCATTTCATTTAGTTCCATTTAAATCAATTCTATGGATCCAAAAACCAATTGTTTAAAGTTGTTTTCTTAGTTAAAGTGATTGATTAGGAAAAATGGTGATTATGAACCAAAGGCCTCGATAATTGAGCTATGTGATTGGCCGCTTTACATTATGAATGTTTGGGTTTGGTAGTGTAGATTTGAATGTAATTTGATTAATTCAAGTTGTTGTAAATGGACATAATTCCATCATTTGATTTGTGTTGTAAAAGGGCATAAGCCCTTCTTATCATTTCATGTATTCCTTTTTGTTTATATGTATGCCAAATGGAATAGTTGGGTCCAATGCCCAATAGGAAATAACGGTTTAATTGGATTAAACGCGTAACTAAAATCAACAACTATCTACCTTAAACCCAAGGTTCAACACAAGGCTCGTGTTGGATCAAGTTAAACGGTTCATAATCATCCTAAAACCTAATATGACTATATAGTCCATATAAGGATGCAATGCATTCGTTAGTAGTTCTATATAGTCTCGCTTGTTTCTTCGAAATAGTGGGAGTATTATATGCTACTCATCGTGAGGCTATTCTTGAACCCCTTCATGAACTAAGCATGGTGGGAATAACATTACTAAGTGCAATGGCGCCGACATCGTATCATCGTGAGGCAACATTCTCTAGAGGCCAAACTAGATGGGTAATTACAAAAGTTGTAAATGAATAAAGCGTTATTCTCTCATCATTATTTTTGCTAACCAACATCGTATCATCGTGAGGTGGGCTTGGTAATGGTGAGTCTCCCATACCCCGCTAAGAGTTCAATATAACTCTCGAATTCTATTGAGGGATGTGGAATTTGCCAAAAATAGTGAGTGGTACTATTTGATTCAAAGACCCAATCAAATAGGTTTAAACAAACAATCTAATATGATTTCTGTTATGTTATGTAGTTAACGACATGCCTAAAATTATACCCACCATTATACTTGACAAAAGGGGCCTTAAGGGCCAACGTTTCCTTGCTTGGTATCGCCACATTGAGAATGTCTCAAAGGTGAAAGACATATTGTATGTGCTTAAGCAATCCCCTCCTCATGCGCCTCCTACGAAACTAGCTTCAAAGGAGGAGTGTCTAAACTATGTTAGACACTATGAGGATGACTTACAAGCCAAATGCTGAATCCTCACTTCACTTAGTGAGGAACTTATGAAGCTACATAAGCGCATGGACACTTCTTGTGCCATGGTTGAAAGTTTGCATAAGATGCATGACATTGAGACTAGTAATGTACGATTCTCAAATGTTTGTAGTCTAATGAATGCCAAAATGGCAAAGGGGACATCGGTCCATAAACATGGACAAAAGATGGAAAAGATATTTAAAGATCTTAAAAGTTTAGGAACTCCCATCGATGGGAAAATGGCCCAAGATTTTTTCCTTACATCTCTCTCGGATGATTTCCCTAAGTTTATTGTAAACTATAAAGTGAATAGATTCGATCATGCTTTAAACGAGATGATTGACATGTGCTGTAAATTTGAAAAAGGTTTCAAAAAGGACAGTGGGAGTGAGAATGCAAACACAAGGAAAAGGTTGCATAAGAAGAAGGCAAACAAATCAAAAGGAACATGCTTTCATTGTGGAAAGGATGAACGTTGGAAGAAGAAATACAGGATGCGCATTGCGAGCCTTATGACACGAGCTTTTGAAGAGACTATTTCTGTCATAGAGAGTGCTTTTACAGTGAGCTCCAGTTCCTGGATATTTGATTCAGGCGCTAGTCAACATATCTGTAATACGATGCAGGGACTAGTAGGGAGCAAATCATTGCACAATAGGGAGATGGTTGTGCAAGTTGGGAACGGCACTAAAATCTCAGCAAAAGCAATAGGCACCTACATGCTTAACCTACCCTTTGGGGAAGTCCTGGAACTTAAAAATTGTTTATAAAGAATTTGATTTCCATCTCTAAGCTTTTACGAGATGGGCACTCAGTATTGTTTGACAAAATGAGTTGCACTTTATACTTGAACGGTCGTATTATCTCTCATGGTAATATGATAGAGGGACTTTTTCACCTAGAGACGAATAGTGGGTTACACTGTATTGAAAGCAGGAATACCTCAAAACCCAAAAGGGCTAGAGAAGAAGTTAACCAAGAAAAGATGTGGCATCTTAAACTTAGACATGTGAACCTTGATAAGATTCGCAAGATGTCGAAAGACGGATATTTCCACCCATTAGGTAATGACTGGATGGGTACTTGTGAATGTTGCTTGAAAGGGAAATGACCAAATCTCCATTTACTGGAAAATGAAAGCGTGCCACTGAAATTCTAGGGTTAATCCACACTGACGTATGTGGACCTATGTCTACTACGTCGAGAGAAGGCTTCTCCTACTATATCACATTCACCGACGATCACTCTCGGTTTGGCTATGTGTATCTTATGAAGTACAAGTCAGAATCCTTTGAAAGGTTCAAAGAATTCAAGAATGAAGTTGAGAAACAAACTGGGAAACAGATAAAGATCCTAAGATCGGATCGAGGGGGTGAATATCTGAGTAATGAATTCCTAGATTATCTCAAAGAGTGTGGAATAATATCACAGTGGACTCCACCGGGAACTCCACAACTTAATGGAGTTTCTGTAAGGAGAAATCGAACCTTGATGAACATGGTTCGTTCTATGATGAGTTCCGCTGATCTACCAGTAACATTCTGGGGATACGCCCTATATACAGTAGCTTACTTGCTTAATAGAGTACCTTCCAAGTCAGTTTCACAAACGCCCTATGAGATATGGCATGGAAGAAAGCCGAGTCTTAATCATGTTAAAATTTGGGGTTGTGAAGCATATGTCAAGAAGCTTGAGGCTACTAAGCTTGAAGCGAGATCAGTAAGATGTTATTTTGTGGGATATCCTAGAGAAACTATGGGATATGAGTTCTACCATCCTGACGACCAGAAAGTCTTTGTCGCCAGAACTGCTAAGTTTCTAGAGGACGAATTCGTTCTTAAAGGAACTATAAGCAAAGAAATGGAAATTAATGAGATTAATAATGAACCACAAACGAGCACTCGACATATTGACAACCCTTTTCCAGAACCCCTAGCTCCACGTAGATCTGAACGGGTTAGTAAGCCACCTAAGAGGTATGGCTTAGACAATGACTTTGATGAATTGTACCTTCTAGGTGACAATGAAACAAAGGAGGACCCTAGAGACTACACTGAAGTAATGTCCGACATTGATTCAAAGAGATGGCAAGAGGCCATGAAATCCGAGATGGATTCCATGTATAAAAATCAGGTCTTGACTCTTGTAGACCCTCCAGAAGGTATTGTACCTGTTGGAAACAAATGGGTCTTCAAGAGAAAGATAGGCGTTGATGGGAACGTGGAGACTTATAAGGCTAGATTAGTAGCCAAGGGTTAGAGGCAAATAGAAGGAATTGACTATGAAGAAACCTTCTCTCCTGTAGCCATGATTAAGTCCATTCGAATTTTGCTTGCTATAGCTGCATACCATGATTATGAAATCTGGCAAATGAACGTGAAGACGGCCTTTCTGAATGGCTACCTAGAGGAAGAGCTCTATATGACTCAACCCGAAGGTTTCGTGTCCAAGTCTGAAAAAACTAAGGTATGCAAGCTTCAAAGGTCCATTTATGGACTTAAGCAAGCCTCTAGGAGCTGGAACATTCGTTTCGACACTGAAATCAAAACGTTTGGTTTTACTCAAAACGAAGACGACAATTGTGTTTATCAAAAGGTCGTTGGGGATGCAGTTGTATTCCTAGTGTTATATGTAGATGACATATTACTATTCGGGAATGACACTGTAGTACTTTCTTCAGTAAAAGTGTGGTTGTCCAAAACCTTCCACATGAAAGATTTAGGAGATGCATCTTATGTACTTGGGATAAAGCTCTATCGTGATAGCTCCAGACAATTAATTGGATTATCCCAATCTATGTACATAGATAAGGTGCTAAGTAGGTTCCAGATGGAACAATCTAAGAAAGGTTTTCTTCCTGTTAGACATGGAATTCACCTTTCTAAGTCCATGGAACCTAAAACTCCTGAAGAGATACGGCAAATGAGTTATATTCCTTATGCTTCTGCTATAGGAAGTCTCATGTATGCCATGATATGCACAAAGCCAGATATTGCATATGCTGTGAGCATTACTAGTCGATATCAATCTAACCCAGGATCAGAACACTGGGCAGCTGTCAAGATGGTCCTTAAGTACTTAAGAAGAACTAAGGACATGTTCCTCGTGTATAGGAGGAGCGGCAGAGTTGCGAGTGGAAGGCTATACAGACGCAGATTTCCAATCTGACGTCGATGATAGAAGTTCCAACTCCGGATATGTATTCACTCTGAATGGTGGGGCTGTCAGTTGGAAGAGCAAGAAACAAAGTGTAATTGCTGATTCCACAACAAAGGCTGAATATGTCGCTGCAGCTGAAGCTGGCAAAAAAACGTTCTGGATGAAGAAGTTCATCACTGAACTTGGAATGGTTCCAACTATTACATCACTAGTAACTTTGTACTGTGATAATAGTGGGGCGATAGCTCAAGCCAAGGAACCCAGGGCACATCAAAAGA
>VIEB01000047.1:585566-611620 GCA_006547085.1 Malus baccata | reverse complement strand
TGGGCAAACTTGGATTAATTACAAGTTTGCCACTCACTTATAATGAAGTATATAAACAACTTTATAGCTTCATTTTCAAAAGGGGGTTTCAAAAGGAAATTGGGTGAAACATCTTCTCTCCTTTTTCTCTTAGAGGCCGGCTACTTAGGGGAGGGACATCTAGCAATCTCTTCTTCCTTAAGTCATCCATATCATCTTCACAAGATACATCCTTGGTGAAGAGACTTAGAGACATCAAACTTTTGGTGTTTTGGAGAACAAATCGTCTAATCCTAAAAGAAGCAAAGGAGCACTAAGAGGAGGAAAATCACAAGGAATATCCAAGGAGCTTGGAGGTGACTTGAAGGCCCTCCACTTGGGTGAATCCCTTGTGTAATCAAGGATGAGCTTCAAGGGTAAAGAAACTCTAAATCTTTACTTCTCTTTAATGTTGTTAAAGAGTCTTTTGATTCACCATATACTAGGCTTTGAAAGTCATGGGTTTTATGAATTGTTTTTTAATGCATGCCTACTTTAAAGTGTTAATAGTTTGCATATGTATTCAAATGTTCTTACTTGTTCTTAGCTAGGACAAATTTTTCCTTCAGTTAAAACAAGCGCTTCTTAGGAGCCAACCCATGTATTCAAATAAGGAAGATTTTGAATCACTCCACAATCTGTTTTGCGTTTCTAAAAACCTTCCATTTTCTGTATTTTTATTTTGCCATGATTGTCATTTTTATTTGTTGCATATTTAATTATTTTTGGGTGTGGGTTTATTTTTGAGACATTGACAGATATGCAAGGTATTTTCACATTAAAATTCGTGGAAAATAAACAGGAGACAGAAAAATACAAGAGGGAGCCTTCACAAAGGCTGTTTGGGAGAAGTCTCAGTAGTCGGTGGAGCCTCAGCAGTCGGCGGAGCCATAGAAAGAGGAGGTATCAGAGGTTGATCATTTGAAGCTTCACTACGCGGTACAGCTCCAGAAGACGAAGACAAATGCTGTTGGAACAAACCTACAAACCTCTGATGATCAAGTAAAATCTGACCATCAGATTCTTGCATCTGGTCAAACTTCCTTTTCATGTTTGTAGCATAGTTATGTGCGAGCCTGGGCAACTGTTTATTCTTATGTTTAAGCCCTCTAATCTCCTGCTTGAGACTCATCACTTCAGCCTCCAATGATTCAATTTAACGGGTTCGAGCAAATAGCGTTGGGCTATATTAGACAGAATCTGAACACTGCACACTGAGAGCCAGAGAATCCTTAACAACCAACTTATCAGCCTGTTTGGAAAGCAGTCTGTTATCTTTGGGAGTGACAAGGTTCCGGGCCACCACCGCAGTGGTCATATCATTCTTCATCACCGAATCCCTAACAGTAAGAGGACCAGTAGGGGATATGAAGGATGGGCGCCATATGTTGTCTGGAGAAGGCATGGCTACCTCTTCACCAAGGTTCAAATCAAAATGACGATCGGAAGGGCCAAACATTTTCAAAGGTGTTGAAGAAAGAAGAGGTCGGACAAATCAAGATCGTAGAAGTGTAAGAAAAGAGTTTCTATAAGCAGAAATTCAAGTGTGCTCTGAAACGTACTGCGTGCCTCTATAAAAATCAGCACTCAATGGGATTTCAGAGATCAAAGAGGCGAGCACAGAAATCAAAGAGGCCAATTCAAAAATCAAAGAAACGCTAGCTTTCTCAAAAGTTGGGCTTGCTCAGAAACCACGGGCCAATCTTCTTTTCCAGATTTGTTCGCAATTGTCACATACAACCTCTGCACTCGACGGAGCTCTGAACTCGAAGAGGCAAGCTCAGAAATTGGAGAGGCATCTCCTTTTCTAGACGTGTCAGCATCTGTCACATTCACACTCAGCTTTGGGGAAATCACAGGCAGTTTGTCGAAGTGCTGATTCCAAATATCGAAGAGGCACTTGCTTTTCCAAATGTGTCAGCACCTGTCACATGCACACTCAGTTTCGCGGAAATTACGGGTAATCTGTCGAAGATCTCTTGTGAAGTAGAAAGCACGTGAAGTTTACTGTTAAATCATCCAACGGTTGCTGACAAGAGTGAAAGAATAGTACCGGTTATTAATTCCTATAAATGTCAACCTTCACCCTCTATTGCAAGGCAGACATACATAACCTTTCTTCATTTCCGAGAATGCTTTCCCAACGAAGCCTCTCGAGTCACTCAATGTTCTTTATTCCTTGGGGTATCTCTGCAAGCAACTTATCCAAAGCAAAAGTATTTCATATCATGCAGGTTGAAAGCAAGAGTATCTCATATCATGCTTTCTCCCTACCCTTCTCCTTGTCGTTGTTTTCATCTACGGGACAAGAAGAAAGAGAGCAATCAGCCAGCACTTGGTATCAATCTTCCAATCTGGAACCAACTGCCTGGAACCTCTTCCTGATTACTTACCTAGCCCTGTTTTCGAGTACTCATCTTCAACATCTTATGCTTCATTTTCGTCTACCACATCTGCCTGGGGAACAGATAAGGGAAGTGAAAATGATAACTCGAAGCATGCAGAGACAATGTGCTAATTCATCATCAGCTAGGGAAAAAGGAGAAAGAAAGCAAATGGTGGGCACTTGAAAATATTGAAAAAAGGAACAGACCATCACCTCTACCTCGTGCCTGCCTGTCATGCAGAATAAACAAGCAGAGAAGAATGCAGACTGCACAATTAAATCAACCCAGCAGAATAAGTCTGATTTGAAACCAAGGAACTCTGATATTCCTCGCTCAGAATTCCAAACCAGTTCGAGATCAAAGCTGTGGAAAGTCAACAAGATCATCTATCTCTAAAACCGGATTTGGGTTCTTAAACTCTACTCTGTCTGGTTTTTGCTTTGCCATACTTGTCATGTTTATTCATTGTTTGTTTGTTTGCTTGTTTTTGTGTGAGTTTATGCTTGAAACATTGAGGACAATGTTTGATTTAAGTGTAGGGGGGTAACCAAGTTGTTTTGCATGAAATTCGTAGGAGTTTATCACCCATTACTTCTAGTGTTGTTCCTTGCTGTTTTTAAGTGTTTTTAAGCTATTTTGGAGTGTTTTAGTGTGTTTTGACATAAAAATCCGAAAATCTCATAAAAATTTGACAAATTATTTTGAAAAACCCAAAAAGAGTTGTTTTTGTGTGTTTATTTGTGTCTTAGGGTACCTTCCAACACAATGATGAGGATTTGGTTTTTAAGTACATGATTGTTAAAGAGAGTTATAAACATGGATGAAAATTTGATTTCCTCTTTGGTGTATGTTTGGTTGTGGTTATAATTTATGAATTCACATGCAATCATAAAGGAAAAATCAGTTTTTGTAACATGCTTGAAGGAAGGAACTAAAATGAACGCTACAACCTTATGAGACTTGAGCCTAAACATTTATTTGGAGAGTCGATAATCTGTGCATCATTGTTTTCTAAAGTCGTTGCATGATCTCATTATTCTTTGCTTGGTTACTACTTAGAAGGCGTTTCATCATTTAGTTCCAAATGCTAGAACTCATGCCTATTTCATTCAGAGCATGCTATTGATTTGCATAACACATATTCAAGATGAAGTTGTGTAGTAACCACCAAAGCCAAATTGTCGTGCCCTTATTTCATTATGTGTTTAAGTTTAACCTCGTTGAGCCTTGTTAAGCCTATGTTCTTTGTTAACCCACACTATCCTTCCCTAGCCTAGTTTTAGGACCATCCATACCCTTGTTCTTGAAGCATAGTAAAGCATGACCTAAAATGAACTCCTCTTTGATCAATGTATTGCAGAAAGTAAGTGTGGGGGGAAGTGATTCTTGTGTGTGTGTGCCAAAGTCCTTAATAAGGCACGGGTAGAGAAAAGAAAAAAGAAAAAAAAAGAGAATGGAAAAGAGCTCTAAAGTGTTGTTTGTTAAAAAAAAAGGTCCAAAACATTGAATTCGGCCCTAAGTGTTGCATGAATCTCCCCTTTGTATGTAAAAGTTGATTCTGCATTCTAAAGTGAATTCCAAGTGTCTATTTCATTGCTTTGCTTGCTATCGCTTTAAGAACGTTTGTTATTCCTATCCTTTCTTTGTTAGCCATTACCCCCAAGCCCTGTTACAACCCTTGACTTCAATCTTGAGTGTTGTGCGTTTCAATTTGTGGAGTTCAAAATTGGTATGAGCATATGGTGTCACTGGTTCTCGCATCTAAGTAGTAGCATACCCTTCATGAGATCATATCTAAACATGATTAATAACTCCAGAAAATTGCTTCCTTTGTTATAACATATGTGAGTCTCAGTCTCTAGTGTAGGGTGTGTAGTCAGAAAATGTGTGTGAAAATAGAGAGTAGAATTGAGCAAATTCTCTAAGGCATGTTACTACATTCAAAACATTGTTTTAATTGTTTAATTGTGAACTAGTAAGTAGTGATTGTGATTAAGTTTGTGCTCAAGTGTGAAGATAACCAAAATCTGTGGGAATTATGATTTTTAACATGTCATGTGCATTGGAAATCCCTAAGGCAAATGTTGGAAGGTTAGGTTGTGTTTTGTTTGTTTTGTTTCGTTTTGTTTCTTTTGTTTTGCTCAAGGACTAGCAAAAGCTAAGTGTGGGGGAATATGATAGGAGCATATTTATGCAACTTAGTTAGCTTGTTTCTTAGCATTTACTTAGTTTAATTCCAGTTATTTTAGTACTTTAAGCTATTTTCGTGTGTTTGTAGGTTCAAATAACAAAGTTGGCAATAAAGTGCTATTTAGAGCATTTTGGAGCATTTTGGAGCATTTTTGGGCCAAGATTGGATAGTGCAAGCATGGAGACATGAGGATGGACATTTTTGAACATTAGAAGGCTAGAAATCAGCATGTGTGTGTGCAAGTGTAACAACGTGTACATGTGGAAATGATGAGTACATAGACAGCACACACATGGGAAAGAAAGGCACGGCATCGGCAGAAAAAGTGTTGATTTGTGGCTAAAATGAGGAAGAGCATGTGTGTGCGCAAGTGTAACAGCTTGTACATGTGGAAATGATGATTAGGTGACAACAAACACACATGAAAAGATGGAAGAATGCATGGCATGGGCAGAAAATGGGTTGATTTGTGGCTGTTCCATCCCCTTACCGTGAGCTCCATCCACTATACCCATTACATCCACTCATTACCACAACACTCACCCACTACACCCATTACATCCACTCATTACCACAACACTCACCCTTGTCCCCTTCATTATTTCTGTTTTCATGCACCATTACATTGAATCATTGCACTCAATTGGTGCACATCCCTTGTCCCCTTCACCCATCAGATTTCATTCACTTTTACCTCCACTACATGCACTCATTGTTGCACCACTCCTTCACTTTCCTTGCCCATGCCGTGCATCATGAATCAACCTGTACCAATGATTCATTTCTGCACCATTCCACCTGCCTTCCCTTTATCTACCATGTGCACAATCATTCATGTTCCCTACTTGCATACATAGCTGCAACACCACTCCATTTTACCCCTCATGCTTTGCATCATTACATCACTTTCACCTTTGAATCATTGCTCACACCACCATTCATCCCTCCATGCCATGCACTTCCTCTATAAAAGGAAGTGTATGTGGCAGCCATTACAGTCAGTTTTTTCTTGAGAATTCATCCCCATTTCAATACAACTTTCATCCAAACACATCCATTCATCTTCACATCCATTCTTCCATACAACCAAACCTTCAAACACTCACCAACACCTTGTACCGTAGCAAGGGAAGGGAAGGAAAGTGCATGGACGTGCATGTTGTCCAACTTGGATCGTTAGAGCTTTTAGGTGTCTTCTTTCTTTTGTTTTCAATGTCTAAATTTGTTTATCGTTGCTTTGTAAGTATGAGGAACTAAACCCCTTTAGCTAGGGAGAATTTGAAACCATGTTCATGCTTGCAATATGATTTGATTACTTTCAGTTGTGATTCATAAGTTGTGAATTCAATTTACTTATCCATTTGAATTAAAACTGATTTGTGTATATTGGTTGAGAGTGCACGCTTAATTTTCATGCATAAATCTGATGCGAGGATATAAGGAAGTTTCACCTAATCGTTATGAACTTATATTCACAAGTAGTAAAGGTTGCTCGTCATAGCCGTGTTAAGTAAATTCTTGGCATAAGTTTCATGCAATTCATAGTTACAAGTGTTTCGTCAATGCTTATGATTTTCATAGAACTTAATGATTCTTGCTTGTATCTTTATTATGCAATTCATGTAGGGAACTTGTGGGGAATGCTTTGGGTTGTTGTATGCAATCATCCAATTCAATGAAATTAGGAAAATCTGAGGGTTAATTAGTGCAATTCACAGGTAAGCTGGGGCGTTGAGAATTCGTAGTTTATTGAAAAGCAACTGGAAATCGTTTTGTTTGCAAGTGTGTCATGTGTGGAGAAGAACCTCCTAGCTAGCCTTCCATCCATTCAATCTACTCAAATTCGTGCAGATTTCATTAGTTCTTTAATTTACTTGTTTTGTTTTCAAATTCGTCAAAACCGAAACCCCCTTTACCTTGTTGAGTCATATTAGTTAGAAACTTATTTAGTTTGTGTTTTTAAGTGTTTCGAACCAAGTTAAAACCAAAATTCGTCCAAAAGTGTGTTTAGAGTCCAAATCTGCCCAGTTTGTGTTTTTAGGCAGATTTGAGCGCTTTTAGCTTGTTTTGAGTCTTTGGAGTTTGTTTTGAGTTCTTTGAATCTAGTTTAGTGTTTTTAACTTTGTTTTTATGTTTTTAAGTCTATTTAGAGGTTATTAGCAAGCCCTCTTAATCCCCTATCCAAAACGATCCCTACTTACATTCTTTACTACAATTGATACAAGAGGGTTAATTTATGTGTTAAGTTAATTTTCGCATCAAACAGCCCAAAGGCTTGGGAAAACTGGCCATATAGAGAGGGGTAGTGAACTTGGCTTAATTGCAAGTTTGCCACTCCATTGTGAGGTGGTATAAAGGCAACTTTATCGCCATTTCATCCTTAGGGTTTCTTTTGGGATAAAAGATGAGAACACAAGCTCCCTTTTCTCTCTAAGAGGCCGGCCACCCTAGAGGATTTTAGCTAGCAATCTTACTTCCTCTAGGTCACTCATCTCTTCTTCAAGTCCTACCTTGGTGTGGAGACATAGACGTTATCAACTTTGGGAATTTGGAGAATCCTTTCAACCATCCTCATCCAAGAAATCCATGGAGCTAAGAAGCAAGGAAAGAAGGCCCACTCCTTGGGTGATTAGCCTTAGCTTATGCAAAGAGGAATCAACAAAGGTATAAAATTTGTCAACTCACTTTGTTCTTGAGTTGAGTCTTGGTTCACATAACTACTGGGCTTTGAATTTCATGGGTAATGTTTTGTTTTGAGTGCATACAAGCATGATTCCGCCTTTAAATGTTAATTGCATGCATAGATGTTGCTCAAATGAACATGTTTTTCACAAAATTTCCTTCAAGTGGTATCAAGAGCCTAGGTCTAGTAGTTGGTGAATCCTTTTAGGTTTTGTATTTTCATAGTCTATGATTTGAATGTTGTAATTGTTACAAGGTTTATTCTTGCTTCTTTGAATGTAAATTTTGTTAGAAAATTTGTGATCTCAAATGTGGTAGATGTAGTTCATATGAGCATGAATTTTGGAGCTAAAATTTGGTGCCATGTTTTTGGGGAAATTCGGCCAAATCCAAAGGGTGGATTTTTGGGTTCATGTTTGTCTAGTTAAAAGTGTTTTTAAGTGACATTAGGAACCCCTAAGTACCCTAGTATGGTAATATGTTTTTTCCCTTAAGTTTGAGAGTTTTTTGGGTGTCTTGGGGTGAAAAATGTTCATGGAGCTCTTATGGGTTTTCATGGATGTTCTTCATTGTTCTTGTTATGTTCTAACCAAGAACAAAAAGGTTTGGTGTTTTGATTCAAAGTGTTTGAGGTTTTTCATGAAGTTTTGTTTATGGTGGTTGGTGTGACTTTATTGTAATAAATGGTATGACATGATTTGTCCTTTTTCAATCAACACCATACCAATCACTTACACATTTTCCTTGTTTCAAGGAACCATGTTTTATGGAAATCACTTTTTCAAACCTACCCATCACCTTTCACTTTTGTTGAAAAACTCAAAAGATTTATGACACCATCTCTCATCCAAAACTGGCCACCTTATTAAATAGGCTACTTTTGGGGCTTTTATGCAATTACATAAAGTTTTGATACTTTTGTGTATTTGTGCTTTGACCCGAAAGTTTACATTTTTATGTAAAGGCCCAAAATCACTAAAGGACAAAATGTTTTGCTCCTTTAATGAAGTTTTTGTATTTTGATGAAATTTTTGGGTTCTAGTTGTAGTTACATGAAGTAGTGGACTTTTGTGTTTTTACAAAGTGACCTCAAAAGTTTGTGTTTTGCAATATAGCCCAATAGTTGAGGTTATTGTTTTTCGGCCAAAATTAGTTGAGAACAAAATAGTTTTGTATCTTTAAATGAAAATTGGTTTTTCATTAAATTTAGCTCCATTTAAATCAATCATATGGATACAAAAGCCAAATGAAAATGTTGCATTCAAGTTTAATTAGTTAAAGCATTAATTAATTAAAGAAATGGTGATTATGAACCTAAGCCTACGATAATTGAGCTATGTGAAAGACTGTCTCAAATTTGTTTGAACCATGAGAATGTGTAGATTAGATTTTGGTTGTAATTTGATATGATCAAATATTGTAAAAGTGCATAAGCTCTTCTTTATTTTAAAGTAATTTGTTTTGATCAAATGTTGTAAAAGAGCACAAGCTCTTCTTTACTTTGAAGTACTTCTTTCTTGCTTTATTTGATATGCATGAAAATGAAGTAGAGGGTCCAACGCCCAATAAGTAAATATGCCTTAATGTGATTAAAAGCGTAACTAAAATCATTCACCATATGAACTTACTTCCTCATAAGAAGTAGAAGTTTAATGAGAGAAGAGAAAGTACTTCACATTTGGAACGTGAATCAAATGTAGATCTCTGCGAAAGCAGGTAGTACTTACTTCCTCATATGAACTACCAAAGAAAATGGAAAAACAAAGATTGCCTTTACATTCCAATTGAATAAAGGAACTTAATTCCGTATGAGAAATGGATAAATGTTTTGTTTGACAAAACATTGTTGTTTATTAATAAATGATTAGATTATTGTAATCTAATTGATTATCTCTATAGTAGAGATGATATGGTAGTGTTAACTGTTTAGAATATAACGATGCTTAAAACCCAAAAGGTTGCAAGGTAGTGACTAATCCCAATTGAGTTGTAATACCTCTAAAACATAAATTACGAGTTGGTCATAGATGGATGCTTTGGATCCTTAAATCCGGATCCAATGCCTTCTTGTTAAAATTGTATAGAGGCAAAATGTTTGAATCTTTATTCTTTTGGAAAGGAAGAAAGAATCACAAAGTTGTTGAGGTTAATTCACTTAGACGTTAGTGGCACTTGTCCACAATATAATACCACTCATGTTGTATGACATTCACCGAAGATCGCTCTCAGTTGGACTATCGTTTCTTTTGAATAAACTCAAGTCCGAATACTTTGCAAAAGGTTTCAAAGAATTCAAGAATGTAAGTTGATGAGTAAGACGTCTAAGGTATTTACCTTCTTAGATTTGATCCAAGGAAAAGTAACACTTTAGAACAGTTTCCTTGAAAGATATCAAGGAAAGAAGCATCATAAGATAATGGATTTCTCCATTAGGAGAAGAACGAACTTGAATAAGATTTAGTTTGTTGGATGTTATCAATTACCTATATATAGGATATATACTTCTAAAACAATATGATTGTCAATTAGAAGATCTTCCAAAATTTTCATAACTCCATAGGATGTAGTTGGAAAGAAAGATAAGTCTTAATCGTATTAAGATTTGGGGTTGTGTGCTAATAAGCAATATTTGCTTGAGACTTATCGTGTGGATATCCTTAAATTAATCTTTGGATATCACTTCTATAAACCAACTAACAAATGTTGTTTTGTTAGGTAGTTCATTGTAATCCTACAATATGATTTGCCTAAGCGCAAATGAACAAGAGATAGAACTCAAAGAATGGGTTCTTTGAGAGACAAGATGATAATCAACAAATATAACAACCTAGTTCCAACACCACAAGCTCCAAGGTAGTCGAGAAGGATTTATAAACTGTCTCAGTTAAATGGTTTGAACTTTATGACTATGTCATAGGGTTACACCTCTTAATTCAAAAGAAATAAGAATGAAAATCCTTATGACTACATTGAGTGTATATACGACATATACTCAAGGAAATGGTAAAGTACCATTTGACTCGAAATAATGAAACCTTCATAGCTAATTGGTAGCTTAAGGTGACTACAATCAAAGAGAATGGTTGACTTGGAAGAAACCATCTTTGACGTAGTCTTGGTTTCAATTAATTCAAAGATTGCTAGCTACAACTAAATGGTGATTCAATGTTTGGACATAATATGGGTTCCCGAAACCATTATTAAGATAGTCTTGATAATATATGTCTGAAACTATGAATTACAAAACATGTAAGTTGTAGAGATCCATCCATCATGAATCTTAGAAAGCTAGTGGGAGCTATAAGCGTCTTATGAGAGAAAGATCAAATCGATTTCTCATAAAGATGTAAATGAATCTTTTGTTTACTAGGTTTACAAAAGATTAGTGGGAGTTAATCATGTTCCTAAATTTGAATATATATATATACATATATGATATATTAATTTTGGAAATGAAAAGAATACTTCTTTGTTAAAGTTATGACTTTAAACATTCTATAACGACAGAATGTATATGGGAGACATAGTCTATAAACATGGGATGGAAATCTATAATGATAGATTTCAGGATATAATTGGATTATATCAAGCCCTAATGATAGACAAAAGATGCTAGGAAGTTTCTCATATGATGATAAACTTCAATCAGAAGAACAACTCTAGTGAGACTAGGAGGTAGCTCTTCTCAAAGGGAACGTACCCTTTGACTCCCAAAGAAATAATGCATAAATAGAATCCTTTATGTATACGCAGAAAGGCGATTTATGTATTTCATATTGTATGAGGAAGAATTAGAGTAACGCAATGGAAGCGTAAATGTATTAGATTATGAATCTAATCCATCATTGGATGTTTCTTCATTATGAATGAAGAGATAATTAGATATCTCTTTATTATGATTAAAGAGATATTTGGATGGAAACATTAAAATTAATGACTTTAGCATGTTCCATTGTGAATGCAAAATATATTGCCATATAGAAGCTTACAACAATGTTGTTTGGATGAGAAAGTTCATTCATGAACTCTCTATTCGGTTCCAACCAAAAAGTGTCTTTAGTGTACTGACACTACGACACTAATGGGGCGATAGCTCAAGCCAGAGAATCAAGGTCTCATCATGATCCGAACTCAAATGAGAGACTAAACCACATGATTAAGAATCATGTATAATGGTGACGTCATTATTGTCAAGGTTGCTTCTATGGATAACATATAGATATCCATTGTCTAGGCCTACTACTCAGCCATTTTTGAAATGACTACAGAAGAGGTATCATCATTGATGACCAAGCTGATTGGCTCTAGTGCAAGTGGGAAATTGTTGGAAATGTGTCTTAAAACCAATCATATGATGATACTTTACGGACATTTCACATGTTAAACTAATATAGTTTAATTTAAAAGGGCAAAGATTATTGTTTGAGGCCGTCTCATATAAATGTTATACGCTTAAACGATAAGTCTAAGGAATATGTAATTGGGAGAATGCGATCTAAAGAAGTTAGATTCATGAGACCTTTCTCTTTCGTATACATATCCTAAACATTCCTGATCATAGGATTACCAATTGGGCATTGACAGTCTGTTAAGATCAGTACGTGCTATGTCTTCTATTAGGGAGAGTGACTGGTCTCGAGTCTTTGGTGTGACTGACACCAAGACAAGTACATAGGTGCTCAATAGAGAATGTGTTCACTGAACACGATCAACAAGAAGTTCTCATACTCATGTCACATGAGAACTCATGATTGGGATAATGCAAAGTATTCCTTTAACCTGAGGCATCATAGTTGTCTTGTGGTTAGGTCCTTGATCTTTGACTATGTCAAAGTCACTCCATCCGAGGGTGTTCATGACATAGTTAGGGTTAACCACTTAGCCATGGAGGCAAGTGAATGCACAACAAGGGATCTCTAACCTTCAAACTGTTTGAGGGAGAATACTCTATGATATGATTAAGAATCTCTATCCAGAGTATGAATGAGATTTAGGAAGTCATTCCAAATCACATTCAAGGTAATCATATAAGTAAATGAATCACATTGGATAGTAAACATGAATAAACTATCAAACCAAACAATGTGGTCGAAAGTATTGTATTAGAAAAAGACTGTATTGCATTGTAATCCTAAATTGAATAGGTTATCCCCCTCTTCTGATTAGCTTGGGTAACCATGACATATTGCTAGGTGTCACTCATGGTTTGTGGAAGCCCTAAACGTGTATAATCACTAAAGGGAGAATTGAAAGTAAGTTTCAATTCACAATCGATTTGAAAGAGTTCTAATCGCCCACTGCCTCGCTAAAATGAACCTAATGGATCGCACACCGTGTAAGGTAATGCTTGAAGGATTTGATGGAGATGAGTAAGGACAATTAAATGGTTTAATTGTTTATGGCAAGAATTAATTAATATGTTAATTAATCAAACGAATAAGTTCGTTTTAAACCTCGAGTTAGTTTTGGGCCTTAAAGCCCAAATTGGGCTTCGAATCGTCAAGCCCATTAGCTTAAGTTGTATGACAACTTAAGAAACAAAATTCAAGAAACCCAAAAAAGCCTAAAGGCTTGGGAAAACCGGCCATATAGAGAGGAGTAGTGAACTTGGCTTAATTGCAAGTGTGCCACTCCATTGTGAGGTGGTATAAAGGCAACTTTATAGCCATTTCATCCTTAGGGTTTCTTTTGGGAGAAAATATGAGAACACAAGCTCCCTTTTCTGTCTAAGAGGCCAGCCACCCTAGAGGATTTTAGCTAGCAATCTTACTTCCTCTAGGTCACTCATCTCTTCTTCAAGTCCTACCTTGGTGTGGAGACTTAGAGGTTCTCAACTTTGGGAATTTGGAGAATCTTGTCAACCATCCTTATCCAAGAAATCCATGGAGCTAAGGAGCAAGGAATGAAGGCCTTCTCCTTGGGTGATTAGCCTTTGCTTATGCAAAGAGGAATCAACAAAGGTATAAAATTTCTCAACTCACTTTGTTCTTGAGTTGAGTCTTGTTTACATAACTACTAGGCTTTGAATTTCATGGGTAATGTTTTGTTTTGAGTGCATACAAGCATGATTCCGCCTTTAAATGTTAATTGCATGCCATAGATGTTGCTCAAATGAACATGTTTTTCACAAAATTTCCTTCAGATTGTGAAGTACCATGGTGTTCCAGTTGATATTATCTCAGACCGGGATCCTAGATTTACTTCCAAGTTCTAGGTAGCATTCCAGGAAGCTCTTGGTACGAGATTACTTTATAGTACGACATATCATCCTCAAACAAATGGACAATCTGATAGGACTATTCAGACATTAGACGATATGCTGAGATCTTCAGTGCTACAGTTTATCGATGGTTGGCATGGTTGTTTAAATTTGATGGAGTTCGCCTACAACAACAGTTACCATTCGAGTATTAGTATGGCACCATTTAAGACACTCTATGACAAGTCTTGTTGAACTCCATTATGCTGGTCAGAAGTTGGTGAAAGAGTTTTGGTAGGCCCAGAGATTGTGGATGAAACTACTCAGAATATTCAGGTAATTAAGTCTAACTGAAAGTGGCCCAGGATCGACAAAAGAGCTTAGCAGACAAGCATGCCATTGACCGGATGTATAATGTAGGTGATTGGGTATTTCTAAAACTATCACGATGGAAAGGTGTTGTGTGGTTTGGAAAGAAAGGCAAGCTAAGTCCTAGGTATATTGGACCATATATTATCACCGAAGGAGTCGGTGAGGTTGCTTATAGACTTGAGTTGCCTCTAGAGTTATCAAGAGTGCATGATGTGTTTCATGTTTCGATGCTTCGACATTATGTCTCACATCCTTCTCATGTAATACCTCCTCAACCTTTGGAAATTAATCTGGACTTATCATAAGGAGCTAGTGACTATTTTGGATTGGACGGATAAGGAGCTGAGGAATAAGATAGCGTGTTTGGTGAAAGTATTATGGATAAATCACTCAGTGGAAGAGGTTTCTTGGGAGATAGAAGATCGGATGAGAGAGATGTATCCATGCTTGTTTTATAACTATTAGTGGATGTATTTGTTGTGTATAATTTTGAGGATGAAATTTTATAAGGAGGGTAGATTGTCACAGCCCGTCTCGAAATATTTAGTTTAGACGGTGTGAAATGATGATTTTACCCTTGGATGTCGAGATTGTGATGTGTGTGACATGCGTTTGGGATGTAGACTATTATGTTGAGTTCCTAAGTTTTGGACTCAAGTAAAAATTAAACTTTTGGGTTGTTTTGGTTGATGACCAAGTGAGGACACACACACACACACACAAAGCACCCCGTGCTCTCTTTATCTCTTTCTCCTTCTCTCGGCCTTCCTACCATTTCCGTACACAACATACGGACGAACACCAAACTCACATTTCATGCACGGATCGATGTCTAGAAGGTAAGATTCGAACTCTTTGCAAGTCCCTGAGTTCATATATGCCATTTTTAAACCGTCAAACCCTTAAAAACCCAAGAAACCATCACCCCTGATTTGAGTACTGTTCATGGGGTCGTAATTATGGATGTTTCAGGGGATTTTAAGCTCATACGAATTATCAGGAAGTCGAGTTTGGAGAGTTTGAAATTTGGCCGGAATTATCGAGCTCTCTCTGGTGAGTTTTCATGGATTTCAAGCCTTGGAATTGGTAAAGATGTGTTCTTCTAGTTATGAGCTTTGAATTGAGACCAATTTCATGAGTTTTGGTTAAGAAACAACGGAGATATAAAGATTCTAAGATTTTTCAAGTTTCTGGCAACAGCGACAGTCGCCAGAGTTCGAAGGTAGGGGACGACAGAATATTCCGTTAACTTTGACGGAATATTCCTAATGGCGTTGGTTAGTTTAACGACTTCCATTACTATTTGACAGAATATTCCTAACGGGGTTAAAGGATTCCGTTAGGGTCCCTGCGTGTGGCCACGCATGTTGTCGTGCCCTTGCCAGCGCGTGGCGGCACGTGGGACGCCAAAAAATTATTTTAAAAATATGGGGATGTTCATGGAGTTGTGTAAATCACAATGGTATATTTATATACCTCATTTAAGCAATGTATGAGAAGTTATTAGCTAGTATTGGTTATGTGCTTTAAATTAACGTTTTTATAGTTGTTTCACATATAGGGGAGACTTATCCCGAGGACGAGCGCAGTCAAGGGCGACTCGGGCGCTACGATCCTTCGACTTACAAGTGAGTGGGCTTTTGGTTTTAAGTATATACGTATATGCTTGATATTTTCCCAGAAAATGCATTTAAATGAGTTATGCTTTGAAAATGCCATGCCTATTGATTTATGCTTAAACCATGAGTTAGAATTGTATGCATATATATAATTGTGGTGCTATGGATGCTCAGGTAAGCCCAGGTGAGTTTATGAATTGTGAATGCGAATAATGGTTGTGATTATTTGAGAAGCATATAGCTTATAAACCTGCACTCTGGTGTTAGTGATTTAGCCAGAGATATGGACCAGGCCTGTTTATAATGTCACTTCCTGCACCCTATGACACACCTCGATCCTAGAATCAAGGCGTGCTGGCCGTCATGTGAGCGTGACGTAACAAAAAATGCGACGGGGAAACTAAAAGGTAAAAGAAAAACGAAGGAATAAAAACCAACTACTAGCAATAATATCCAACTAACATGCTAGAGTAAGTTTAAGTGTGAAACACACATACTCAGAACATAAGTACTAGGTGCAGTCAAGTAGGACCATTACTAAATTACAACACCAGAAGGTAAATCCTACATTTAAGTAGTCTGTCAGAACGCCGTGGAAATCCTTATGAGTCACCAACACTGCTAACTAAAACCTGGAGGGGCGCACTGTGCAAATGGTTACGTCACTCGCACGTGAAGGCCAGCACGCCTTCCTTCGGGGCGGGGTGTGTCACCCTATGCTCACATTCGATCCAATTTATGTGCACAGTCTTGTCGTACAGACCATCATAAGTGGTTCCGACTCGTAGGTGACTAGCGATTTATCGCCTAGCTATCATGAGAGCGTAGTATTGAGCATAATTATATTACACCCAGTCTTGTCGTACAGACCCTTTTAGTGGTTCCGACTTATGTGCAGTGTAGTGTTGTATAGGCCATTGTAGTGACTCTGGCTAGATTGACTAATGAGCTATGAATTCAGCCGTACAAACTTCTACAGGGGTTCCGGCTAATATGTTATTTTTCATGAATTTATTCTCACCTGAGTTACTTATTCTATATTATGTTTTGGCATGGCATACTAATGAATATGGTTATGTGAAGCATGACTTGAATATATATATATATATATATAAATATATATATTTATTATCATATTCTATTTCTGGGAAAATTATACATGTTTTACGGCGAGGGGTTAGAGCATTTGATAATGAAACAATTTTTGAAAAGCTTTGTTTTTGCCCACTCACATTTTCTACTTTGCACCCCTCCAAGTTTTAGGTAGACTTACTGTTGGTGACTTTGAGGATCTCGACAGTTTTGACAAAATAAAATGTTCGTAGGATATCTTCTGGTACACTATAACTAGTACTTGTCTTACTGGACTGCACCTAGACCTTCTATGCTCTGATTAGGAGTAATTACTCTTGTATCTCACTCCTAGTACAATCTGCTTATTAGCACACATTAATAGCTTTCAGTTTTTATTTATTCGTATATTTCTTATCCTTATTGCTTCCGCACTGTGCACATGGCTACGTCACCCTCACGTGACGGCCAGCATGCCTCGATCTCTGTCGGGGTGTGTCATTTTATTTTAGATTGCTTTTCAGTTATGATGAACATGTGTAACTAAATTTCTTTTTCGTTAGAGGTGAATTCAAAGCCATGATCATATGTTTTATATAAATTGATTACATTCAGTTATTGTTTCATAAAATATGAATGTGATTTACTTATCTGCTTTATAGAGAACTTATTCTTGTATGTTTATTAAGGCTGCATACGTTGTTTGCATGCAAGGATTTGGTGATAGAATATAAGGGAATCTCACCTAATCATTATTAACTTATATTTGTAAGTAGTAAATTCACTAGTCATGATTGAGTTAAGTAAATTCTTGGTAGGAGTATCATGCTTTTCATAGTTTTGAATGTTTTGTCAATGCTTATGATTTTCACAGAACTTAATGATCTTTGAGATGTATCTTTATCATGCTTTTCATAGTTAGGGAACTTGAGAAGAATAATTTGGTTGCGCTGTTGAGTGCAATTCATTTAACTTAGGAAAATCTGAGAGTTAATTAGTGCTATTCACAATTAATTTGGGGCATTGTCATTCTTCATTTATAGGAAGAATAACTGGAAATCAATTTGTATTCATATGTTTAATGTGTGGAGAAGAATCCTTTAGCTATTCTTTCATCCATATTTCATTCACAACTTAATTTACATGCTACCATTTACTTTTGTTTTAATTAAATTCATCCAAAATCCCCCCAGTCATTGTTTTATTGTTAGTTTAACTTAGTTTTTAGTTTCATGAGTTTAATTTGTGTTGATTAGCATCCCTTCTAATCCCCGAAATAGAACGATCTCTACTTACTTGTGATAACCCATCCCTAATTCTACGATTTTATAATCTTTAAAAGAGTGATTTTTCAAAAATGCTCATAGAGGCGAAGATGTTTAACTTTTGTTGACCGTCGTTCCGTGACGTGTACTGTGAAATCCCGTCCCCATAATTTCACTATTCATTACGTATTTCATAATTTAAATTCATATTTCACGTTTATGCTATCTTTATAAGTTAATTTTAATTCTGTTAAACTTAGGAATTTAAATCGAACAGTTAAATGTTAATTTTTAATCAAGTGGATTCCCACCTTGAGGGAAAGAGGGTTTAGGGGGTTGCGGCAAGGTTTGTGCAATTCTTGTCATGGCTTTATCTTGGTCCTACTTTTCAAATTGCTACTTCTCTTCCTCTTTTTGACTTGATTTAGATGGTTGTGGATCAGTTCCTACCTCCTTTTGGATTGACGATGGTAGAGCTAGGTAGTTTCCCTTTTTCTCTAAACTGCCCCAAGAACTCTGAAATCTGCCCAATTTGTTTCTTTACTTCCCCCATCTCCTTAGCTTGATTTTGTTGTCCCTGAGTCAAAAAGGTTAGTATTTGAAGGAGTGTATAATTATCTAAGTACAAACCTGGGTTTGATTGGGCATATTGTATTAGAGGTTATGGTGGAATGAATGGCATTTGATAGAGCCCAAGAGGTGGCTGTCTAAATCCTCCTTGTTGTTGAGGTTGTTGAGGCTCTCTCCATTTAAAGTTTGGATGATCTCTCCAGCCCAGATTGTAAGTGTTGGAGTATGGGTCATTGCGTGGCTGATTTGGGCCTTGATAGCCCATGGCATGGGCAGTCTCCCATCCTCCATTCTCAATCAATTGAGGGCATTGGTCATTGAGATGTCTTTGCATCGAACACACTTCACATATGGCAGCACCTTGCATCTTAGATCCATCAACAACCTGTGACATAAGAACAGTGAGGTTAGCTAACTGAGATTGAATTTGAGAAATTGTACTCACCTCATTCACTTGGGGTTGTTGTCGTGGGGGCTCCCTTTGTCAAACTTCTTCATATTGTTGTGCATTCAAGGCGTGGTTGGCAATTAAAGTCTTTGCAGCAACTGGGGTTTTGTCCACCAAAGCACCACCCGCTGAGGTGTCTAGCATTTGTCGTTCAATGGGAAGAAGTCTTTCGTAGAAATATTGAATGAGAAGCTCTTCTTTCATTTTATGTTGAGGACATGATGCAACAAGAGCCTTGAAATGTTCGTAGTACGCCAGAAATGATTCTCCTTAATTTTGTTGAATGCCACTAATCTGCTTCCTCAAAAGAATGATTCTTGATGTTGGAAAGACCTTATCTACGAATGCTCTTTTGATGCTCTCCCAAGATGTGATGGTTCTCGGTGTTAATTCATACAAGCAATCCTTAGCCTTGTCCATTAGTGAGAATGGAAAAGCTTTAATCTTCAATATGCTCTCATCGACGTTAACTGGGGTCATGCTTGAACAAACCACTTCAAATTCCTTCAAATGCTTGTTTGGATCCTCCATGGATAGCCCATGGTACTTTGGAATGTGGTGCAACAAACTGGACTTCAACTGGAACTCTTCGGTCTTACCTTGAGCTGCCATAGGATATTGAATGCATAGAGGCACGACATTGTCCAATCCCGAAGCTGAAAGTTCCTTGATTGTTCAATTGTTCGCTACCATGACCTATGCTTCCTTCAATACCTGAACCGTGGCCTCTTCTTCCTCTTCTACTTCTTCTTTTTCAAGCATGAGGTCAGGGCTAGGTGGATTAGATTCTTGCCGATTCCTCTTCCTTCTTAAAGTCCGCTCAAAATCGTCGTCAGAGTCAAAGATATGCTCATGAACTGGTTGAGAACTCCGAGTCATAAACTAGTACCTAAAAACAAGAAAACAAAACAAAGTCAGAAACTAAAATAAAAACACACGAAAATAAACAAAAGAAACAACAAGGGATTAGCAAAGTTGCTAATCACCGACAACGGCGCAAAAAATTTGATGCGAAAATTAACTAACACACAAATTAAACCTTCTTGTTGATAATTGTAGTAAAGATGCAAGTAGAGATTGTTCTAAACCCGGGATTATGAGGGATTGCTAATCTACTCTAAACTGACTCAAAAATACAAAAATAAACTTAAAAATAATTAACTAGACTCTAATGACTCAAAACAAACTTAAAAGACTCTAAACAGCTTAAAACAACTAAGACAAATTAATTTTAACTTGACTCAAAAAACTTAAAAACACAAACTAAGACAGATTCTAACTAATTTGACACACTAAAGTAAAGAGGATTGGGTTTTGGACGAAATTAAAGTAAAAACAAGTAATTTAAAGACTGAAACAAAGTTGCACGAAATTGGGGAAAAGTATGGGTGATTGGCTAGCTAGAGGGTCATTCTCCACACATGACACACTTGCATACAAAACGATTTCCAGTTGCTTTTCCAATAAACCATGAACCTCAACGCCCTAGATTAACCCTGAACAGCACTAATTAACCCTCAGATTTTTCTTAAGTCATTGAATTGGATGGATAACGCATCGGCAATCAAATTATTCTTCAATAATCCCCTACATGAACAACATAATAGAGATACAATCAAAGATCATTAAGCTTTGTGAAAATCATAAGCATTGACAAAACATTCGTAACTATGATGAGCATGATACTCCTGCCAGGAATCTACTTAACACGATTGTGACTAGCAACCTCCACTACTTATGAATATAAGTTCATAACGATAAGATGAAACTCTCTTATATTCTAACATCAAATTCATGCATGCAAACTAAGTGTGCACCCTTAATCAACGAAACAAAACCGGTGAAATTTTGCCTAAATTTGGATATTTTAATTAACTAAGTTTCGTAGTAAGTTCAGCCCAACCGACATTGAAATCCTTAAGTCCACCAGTGCAATCAATGAAAACTGAAAATGCGGGACTGACAAACAAGGAAATGGCTAAAAGACATGGTAAGTGAGAAGTTTTAAGTTCAATTATCGTTAAAAACGAATTTAAACCACTTTATTGGTAGCTCATTGTCAGGCTAAGTCACCGACACCCTCTTAGTGTACATAATATCGTTTGTTAAAAAAAAAAAAATGGGGAACTGACAAACAAGAAAATGGCTAAAATACACCGTAAAATACTAAAGTAATGAAGCACATGATTATTGCCATGCTTGAGCACTACAAACCAAAAAATACGATTCCATTACTCTTAGCCTAAATGAACGTTGCTAGTTTTGTAGGATCTTATATCTTCAATCAATAGTTTCATGTTAAGGTAAGAAGATCCTCCCCCTTCTGTAGCTTTGTTGGCCAAAATTGCAAGCTCTCTTGCTCTTTCTCTTTTCACTTCTGCTTCTTTTCCTTCCTTGGCCATCACTTTGTCTACGACCTCCTTAAACTCACCCCTCTTCACCAACATCTCGGATTTACCTTGTTCCCCTAGTGGAATTACAGCTTTCGCCCCTACACTCTCACTGATCTTCAACACTTGCACTATGAGCTTCTCGTTGTAGAACTGCTCCGCAAACAGAGGCCAAGATATCATTGGAATCCCAGTACAAATCCCTTCCAACATTGAATTCCAACCGCAATGCATCAAAATTGCCCCAACTGCAGGGCGTGACAAAATAAGTACTTGTGAAGCCCAACCATGGATCAACAGGCCTCTCCCTTTTGTCCTCTCCTCAAATCCATCTTCTTCTAACCATTTTTCCCATTCCTCAGTTTTGTTTCTAATCACCCAAATGAAAGGCCGGTTCGACGCTTCTAATCCCAAACCAAGCTCTACCAATTGAAGGGTTGCGATTTGGCCGAGGCTTCCAAGGCATACGTAAACCACTGTGCTGTGAAGCATCAATTGAGCCACGTCAAGCACTTGTTTTCATCAAGTGAGGCAGTATTTCCTCTCTGAGCCTTGTCCAAATCCGTCGATTTGGAAAGCGACACAGGGCCGATGCTCCAAACCTTAGCTCCACCAACCTTTCTATATTCTTTCACATATTCTGATTCCAACTCCTCAAAGGTATTGACAACTACCCCAAAGGCTCCTTTTTCAGATTCCTCAATTTCTTGGTAGAGACTTCTGAAACCTTGGGAAGCCGCATTCAAGTGCCCCGGAAGTTGGGATGGAGTCAGTTCGATCTCATCACGCAAACCCGGCACCAAAAAAGGTTCCTCCAATCCGGAAATTCTATCCAGGAGCTTGGACTCTAGTATATTATGATTGCGCAAGAGAATGAAGCAACTAGTCCCATCAAACAAATGCCTTGGTATTGCGAATTTTTTTGCAGTGTAAGCCGTCCATGCCAGATATTTGTCGCCTAATATGCAGCTCGGATTCGGTTTGAGAGTCTCGAGCAACCGCTCAACTGGTTGCTGCAGCTTCGCAACTGCACCAAAGAAGTTCCAAAACAAGTTTCTTGAGGGAACTGCGTCCGTGTTTTTGCATCCCTCTGGCAAGCCAAACTCATGGAGTGGCAAGCTGAACTGGACAAGGTGAATAGG
Source organism: Malus baccata (assembly GCA_006547085.1). NCBI lineage: Eukaryota > Viridiplantae > Streptophyta > Magnoliopsida > Rosales > Rosaceae > Malus > Malus baccata. The sequence goes on along the minus strand of VIEB01000047.1, from coordinate 589,266 downwards.
GAGGCTGGAATCGCAATTTTGGAGTGTCCAAATCTAGATGAAAAATATGAGATGGAGTTTTAGTGTGTGTGCATTCCCTTCAATTAAGGCGGTTGGAATATGGTGACACAAGAGCACACATAATACGAATCTAGATACGTGAGATGATATTGATTTTGTAACATTTGATCCAATTTGTGTTTTTGGATTCTTTGGGAGTATGAAAGATGCTTTCACAAGTAATATACATGCTTGATCCAAAACTGCACAAGCTGCCAAGCATATGCTGTGGAGTAGTTAATTGATAATACCTTTTTTTTTGGAAAGGAACACCGACAATATATTCACAATAAGGACGATTAAAAGAAATTTTATTAAGCTTGTCATTTACAAGATTTGAACTTATAAAAGGAAGAAAAACAGTATTACACTGTAGAAGTTAATACCTTATTTCTAATCCTTTGATGTAAAAGTTGTGGGAATGAATGCCCATATTCTTTAACTAAAAGTGATGAAGACTTGAGAATAGTAATGTAATTGTTGTTGTGTGATGTTTTCAAAAGCGCAATCATTTCACTTTTTGGTTTGTCACAGATGTGACTCTATATAAAGAGCACTTTGCGTGTGATCACAATACATAGAAAAGAAAGAAGTGAAAGCAATAATATCAGTATCCCTCTCTTCCTCTCTTTACCTGCAATCTTTTTGTGTTAGAGTTACGAAACTAAACAGTGTGATACATTGCACCCGCTTCGCTCCTGTCCTTACCAAAGGTTACCTCTCTAATGTTTGCCTATTTATAACACGTTATCAGCACGACTCTCTAACCCTAACCAGATCTCATTTCCCTTTGCCCAAAAAAATGCTTCCTCCAAGGATTTTACTATTCTTCTTCCTTCTCTACCTCACCTGCTTAATGTACCCTCACTAAGATCAACTAGTACCGTGCCTGCTCCTAATTCTCAATATAACAATTACTTATATTTTTTATTTCTTGTTTGGTGTAGCTCTTGATTACTAACTTAGTGTTTATTTATATCAAAGATGGTGTGGTACAATCGCCCATCTCAAACTGCAGATTTAATTTTACTGCATTTTTAGGTGGTGCGGTAGTCGACAGTCGGCACTCCTAGGTTACGAATCCTTATGAAAATGAATACATAACGAAATCGCACTAAAGCTAGGGTGTCACCCATAAGTGGCGCGTTGTGTGGCCCGAGCACAATGATAAGTGAGCAAGGGTCGCTGTATCTTTATTGGCATCCAGATGCAATGTTAAATGAGCAAGGGGTTTATAGAAACTTCCTTTTGAACAATTCCACTCAAAGTTGTTTGGAACCATATGCTCCTATCAACTTTACACAAGACACACAAAAGAAGTACTTTGATCCTATTAGACGGGGGAGGATGAAGAAGGTAAGAGAGAAGGGTAGAGTTCAAGATAGTAGAATGCGTTTAGGAACGTGGAATATAGGAACCTTAACGGGAAAATCTATGGAAGTAGTGGAAGTTATGGTGAGGAGAAGGATAAGTATTATCTGCCTACAACAAACTAAGTAGCTTGGTCTTAAGGCAAAGGTCTAGAAAACTCAGGTTTTAAACTTTGGTATTTGGGCACAAATATAACGAGAAACGGTGTTGGCATCATCGTGGACAAGACTCTGACCCAAGATATTGTAGATGTCAAGAGGGTAGGTGATAGGAGCATATTTATGCAACTTAGTTAGCTTGTTTTCTTGCACTTTTATAGTTAGTTTGTGGTTATTATAGTGTTTTAAGCTATTTTCGTGTGTTTGTAGGTCCAAATGACAAAGTTAGCAAGAAAGTGCATTTTGGAGCAGTTTTGGGCACTAATTGGATAGCACATGTATGGGCCAAGATGGATGGACGAATTTGGAGTTCAAAAGGCTAGGAATCTGATAAGAAGATGAATAAATTAAATTCCAGACAAAGAAGATAAGAAATTAGCTCAAAAAAGGAAACATTATCCAAAACCTTATCCAACCTTATCTTATCTTATCTTATCCTATCCTAATCTTATCATGCCTTAATCCTAGCTGCAAGGGGACCTAAATATATATTTCTAGAACCTATTTCTAGAAGCATTCTCTTCGAGAAATCCCAAATCAGCCACAAAACACATTGTTTATAGAATCCCTACAAAAGTGGCACCTATTTCCCTTCTAGAAGGCTTTTGCCTTGCCTTGCAAGCAATTCCCATTCCCTCCAAATCAGTGACGCACCCCTCTATCCCTTTTCCTTTGTGGATTCTGTTTTATTAGGCCTTGTTCCTTGTGGATTTGGGTTATACAAATTCTTTTATGAAATTAATTGGGCCAAACCCTTTCCTTAGTGGATTTAAACCCTTGTGCCGCACCCTAGGGCCCTAATTCTCTTAATGTGCTGATTCATAACCTAAATCTGATTAACCGTATGGTTTTGCCTTGCATATATATATGTGTTTTAAGCTTAAATCCGTCACCACCCCTCATACCATTCAGAAACACTCGTGCCGCAACCCTAAACACCAATCTACATCACAAAACATCATTCTACATCAAGATACATCTCTGCCGCACCCTTTGGAGAAGAAGGAGATCCTTGCCGTGCATTCCATTAATGAAGGAGGACCTTTTGCACAAGCCCCCTGCATCCTTGGGAGTTCTAGGAGTTCTTTCTTCCCTCGTTTTAGTTTCGATGTTTATTTCAATTTGCTTTCAATTGCTATGAACATGTGTAGCTAAATTCTTATTAGTTAGTGGTGAATTCGAAGCCATGGACATATGTTTAATATGAATTGATTCCTTTCAGTTATTGTTTCGTAAAACATGACTACGATTTACTTATCTATTTAATTTATAACTTATTCTTGTGTGTTGATTAAGAAGGCCTATTTAGTTTGCATGCTTGAATCTGATGCTAAATTATAAGGGACTTTCACCTAATTGTTAGGAACTTATAATTACAAGTAGTGAAGATTGTCGTGTTAAGTAGATTCTTGGCAAGAGTATCATGCAGTTCATAGTTATAATTGCCTTGTCAATGCTTATGATTTCCATGGAACTTAATGGTCTTTGAATGTATCTCTATTATGTTGTTCATATAGGGAACTTGAGAAGAATGATTTGGGTTGTCGCATGCATTCATCCAATTCAATGAATTTAGGGAAATCTGAGAGTTAATTTGTGCATTCACGATTAATTTGGGGCATTGTCGTTCATGGTTTAAAGAAACAATATTGGAAATCGATTTATGTTGCATATGTTCATGTGTGGAGAAGGATCCTCTAACTAGCCTTTCACCCTTGAATTCATCTCAATTTCATTTTACTTTACTTTGTTTTGCAATTGTTTAGTTTGAATTCAATTTCGTCAGAAACCAAACCCCCTTTTCTATTTTGTGTTTTTAGGTCAGAATCTGCCCTAATTAGGTTCTTTAGAGTGTTTTGAGTCAATATAGGTTAGAATTAGTCCATAAACATTGTTTGGGTCTTAGTTGAGTCTTAAATTCGTTCAATTTCATCCCTAGAATCTGTTTTGAGTGTAATTGTTAGTATTTTGTTGTTTTGAGTCTTTTAAGTGTTTTCTGAGTTAGTTAAGTTACAATCTGTTTTCTTTTAATCTTTTGAGTCAAAGTAGGTTTTAATTTCGTCCAAATTACTTGTTAGGTTTAGAATTGAGTCAATTTCACTTAGTTTTGCAGATTTGAGTGTCTTAGGTCA
>VIEB01000047.1:530371-585558 GCA_006547085.1 Malus baccata | reverse complement strand
CCAAAAATTTGATGCGAAATATATAAGCACACAAATTAAACCCTCTTTTTATCAATTGTAGCAAAGTATGTAAGTATGGATCGTTCTAGGCCGGGGATTAGGAGGGATTGCTAAATCACTTGAAAACTGACTCAAAAACGTAAAAACAAGTTTAAAACACTAAACTAGACTCAAAGAATGCAAAACTAAACTATAAAACACCAAAACAAACCAAAAGACTCAAAACAGCACCTAAACACTCAAAACTGCCTTAAAAACACAATCTGGGCAGTTTTGAACACCTAACACAAATTTGGACGAAATTAAGTTACTACTTGACTCAAGACACTTAAAAACTCAAACTAAATTGATTTCTAACTAATCTAACACTTCAAAATAAAGGGGGAATTGGTTTTGACTAAATTTAAAACAAAACAAAAACTTTGTAAATCAAAACATATTTTAAAACGAAATTGATAAAAGTGAATGGATGGAAGGCTAGCTAACGGGTTCTTCTCCACACATGTCACACTTGCATACAAAACGATTTCCAATTGCTTCTCAATAAACCATGAATTCCCAACGCCCTAGATTAACCGTGAATTGCACTAATTAACCCTCATATTTTCCTAAAGTTATCGAATTGGATGAATTGCATACGACAACCCAAAACATTCTTCACAAGTTCCCTGCATGAAAGCGCATAACAAAGATACAAGCAAAGATCATTAAGTTCTATGAAAATTAACAACCTTTACTACTTCTGAATATAAGTTCATAAGGATTAGGTAAAATTCCCTTATATCCTAGCATCAAACTTATGCATGAAAATTAAGCGTGCACTCTCAAGCAACACACACAAATCAGTTTTAATTCATATAGATAAGTAAATTGAATTCACAACTTATGAAACGCAATTAGAAGTAATCAAATCATATAGCAAGCATAAACATGGTTTCGAATCCCCCCTAGCCATGGGGGGGTTTAGTTCCTCATAATCGCAATTACACAAAGATAAATAAATTTAGACATTGAAATCAAAGATAGAAAACACCTAGAAATGCTACAACACTCCCAAGGCTTGGGCATAGGCACGACACCAGGTTGTTCCTTCTTTCTCCTTCCTTGCAATATGCGGCACTAGAGGGATGAGTGTGCTTGAGGGATGTATGAATGTAGAAAAATATGGTAGAGGATGGTGACTAAATGGTGCAGCAAAGGATGGTATTTATAGGCTGAAATTCGCAGCCCCTATGTAGCAAAGGAAAAGGATTTAAAGGCCTAATTTGTATAGGATAATAACACACAATCCTTGAAGGAAAAGGCTAAGGCTTTTAGAAACCAAGGGGGAAAGGAATAATCATGTTTCTAGAAGTTCTAGGAAGGTTTGGGGCGTCACTTTTGTAGGACAAGGGATAAGGCCTTCTAGAAAGTTTGTTTTGTTGCTTATTTCTAGAAAAACAAGGGGTAAGGTGTGGCACCTTTGTAGGAAGGGATAAGGCTTCTAGAAATCAGGTTTTAAGTCTCCAAATAGGAAAAGAAATCCCTTTTGTAGCTGAAATCTTTATGCATTAGGATTAGGAAAGCTTGTCTTGGTCAATCCTTCTTCTTCTTGGATTCCTTTTCCTTCTTTGACTTGGATTACTTCTTTGTTGCTGGAACTTAAGGCCACTTAGGTTTAACTTTCCTACTTCAAGTAGGAAACCTTGTTTGAGTAGGAATCTTCATTCTTCTAGGAATCCCTCATTGATTAGGAATCCTTCTTCAATTAGCATTTTCCTACTTCAACTAGGAAACCTTGTTCAAGTAGGAATCATCATCTTCAAGTCTTCAAATTCGTCCAAACCTTTGGCTCCAAATATGTGACATTCATTCCAAGCTCCATTTTGCTCCAAAAGGCTCCAAAATGCATCTTTTTATATGCTTTGCCCTTAAAACCTGAAAACACATAAAACTAGCTTAAAAGACTACTTTAACTAAGAAAACACCATGGAAATGCATAAGAACTAGCTAACTAAGGCGCATAAATAGGCTCCTATCACTTGGTGCAAGGAATTGCTCAGATGGAGAAGGTATTTATAGGAGGAGATTTAAATGGACACATGGGCAAGGAGACATGCAACTATGGAGGTGTAGACATCGAAATTTCGGTAAAATAAATGTTGATCAATAATTAAAATTTCAATGTTTATGTGTCACATAAATTTTACACATAGCATGTGGCCAAGCGAAAAATCAAAATAAATCGGAAAAGTCATCAAACAGGACACGTGTCAACACCTGGCAGAAATGATTTATTCCATCTAATTATTTAAATCCAAAAAAATCAAGTTTTGGAATTCTATAAATAGAAGGCCAAGGCATTCATTTGGGGAACGAATTGATATTACACCTTGAAGCTCTGAAGCTCTGAAACTCCGAAGCTCTCAAGCATCCAGGTTCCACGAAGAATCAAGAAAGAGTTCTTCGTTCTTCGTTCATCGTTTTTTCCAAGATCAAGCCCCAACGGCCCTTTAGATCAACAATCATCCACCAATTCAAGATCAAGCCCCAAAGGCCCTTAAAGAACTTCCACTAATTCAAGACCAAGCCCCGACGGCCCTTGAAGAAAGTGTCAATCGTTCATCATCCGTTTAACCTAAGATCAAGCCCCAACGGCCCTTTGGATCAACAACGTCGTCAAATCCACACATCCAACCATTCTTTAAGATTAAGCCCAAAAGCCTTTGAAGATCCGTTCATCACTGTTCTTCAAGATCAAGCCCAAAAGCCCTTGAAGATCCGTTCATCACCGTTACTCAAGAACAAGCCCCAACGGCTCCTTGAAGATCCGCTCAAATCCACTTTCAAAGATCAAGTCCACGGCCCTTAAAGAACGTTCATCCAAGATCAAACCTCGACGGCCCTTGGATCAATCGCACATCCACCAATCAACGCCTTACAGAGATCGAATCAGAGGATCAAAATAGAGAGAGATTGTAACCCAAAATCATAAAAATACAAATATTTGTTTGTGCACGTTGTTCTTGTCTCTTTCGTTTCAGGAATTTCCGTGTTTACAAATTTGGCACGCCCAGTGGGACCATCTCTACCTCTCAACTCTTTCTCCGTTCAAGGAATCTAAACACACCTCAAAGTCAATGGCATCAAGTAAGGGACAAGCCGTTCTCGCAACCATTGAGGGATGGATCCTAAGCACTTCTGCCGCAAATGGACAATCCATTGGCGCCACAATCGCTCCTCAACATGCCACTTCAAAATTGGTGCCGCTAAAAGAGCAAGGGGAGCATCCAAGGTGTGAGTATGTCATCAACCTGACCTCGCTGGGGGCACCAAAGCATGAGGTTGGGGCACACAAGATGACATCCCAAAGCAGCCAACGACGTTTTTCATCAGCATCCTGGATGTCTAAAGGAAAGTCACGTCTATTGGTCGCACAAGTCATGACTATCGGCGTTACCTCCGTTGAAGAACAACTGGCTCAAATGAATGAAGCGATCGCAAGGCTAACACGGATTGTTGAAGAAAAAGACTTGCAAAGCGCTGCGCTCGTCAGCCGACTGGAGCCACAGGACGACGAGAACCCCGACCCAGAGAATGATCCACTAAAGAGAAGAGATGACGAAGAAGATGAGCCTCATGTGGAGAAAAACGATGTGAAGCTGAAGCCAGACCAAGCAGCGGCACTCATAGGATCTCTTTCTATCCAGCAGCTGTAAGAGATGATCACCAACACCATCAAGGCACGGTACGAAGGGAGCTCATATACCTCCGGGTTGTACTCAAAGCCGTATTAAAAAAAGATCAACGCCTTAAGGATGCCGAGGGGTTATCAACCACCAAAGTTCATGCAATTTGATGGAAAGGGAAACCCGAAACAGCACGTTGCCCACTTCGTTGAAACTTGCAACAACGCAGGAACCGAAGGGGACTACCTCGCCAAGCAGTTTGTGCGCTCGCTGAAAGGAAACGCCTTTGAGTGGTACACAGATCTGGAGCCTGAGTCCCTCAACAATGGGGAGCAATTGGAGCGGGAATTCCTCAATCGCTTCTACAGCACCCGCCGCACTGTGAGCATGCTAAAGCTAACAAGCACAAAGCAGTGGAAGGACGAGCCAGTCATTGACTACATCAACAGATGGCGCACTCTAAGCCTCGACTGTAAAGACAGGCTCTCGGAAACCTCTTCAATCGAGATGTGCATCCAAGGCATGCAATGGGGTTTGCAATACATCCTTCAAGGCATTAAACCACGGACTTTCGAGGAATTGGCCAGTCGCGCCCATGACATGGAGTTGAGCATCGCCCATCATGGGAAGAAAGAACCGATCGCCGACTACAAGAACGACAAAGTTCTTGGGCCAAAGTTGGAGAAGACTGCGTGGAAACCCACCAAGGAAGCAATGACGGTCAACAAAGCTCCCGTCAAAATCTCCACACGAGGCAAGGCGATTCAAACCGAAGCTTTTCGTGATCAAGAGATGCGTAGACGCACTTTGAAGGAGCTTGAGGAAAGGACTTATCCATTCCCCGACTCTGATGTGGTTGCCATGTTAGAAGACTTGCTGGAAAAAAGGTGATTAGTTTGCCTGAGTGCAAACGGCCAGAAGAGATGAATCGCACTGACAGTCCAAGGTACTGTAAATTCCACCGCTTCATCAGTCATCCGACAGAAAAATGTTTCGTGCTGAAAGATCTCATCATGAAGCTGGCTCAGAAAGGAATCATCGAGCTAGATCTTGACAATATGGTGGAGTCAAACTATATCACCTTCACTTCTGGCTCTTCCGACTCAAAGTTTTCACCTCAACCGCTGGGGGCATGCTCCAAGCCAAGCAAAGTTAAAGTATGGACTCAAGTCACTCCTAAGAAATTGCACAAGAAGCATACGCCTCCTCCACAAATCCGCCAATCGGAAAGGGGGCAAAGCAGCTCTTGTCAACCTTCAAAGCAACGTGAACGTGTTGAAGATGATGAAATTTCAACACATAGATCGTCCATCCCCATCACGATGCGTGATTTCTTTCCTGAAGACTTCTTCAACTATTCAGTCAAGGCTCCTTGCTATGAAGATTGCGAGGAACGACTCTCTCAGATCACTTGACGAACAAATGCTCCTTGTTCGCACGAGCCTAAACTGCACGAACCAAAGCTCCTTGTCTGCAAGAGCCTAAACTGCAAGACACAAAGCTCATTGTCTGCAAGAGCCTAAACTGCAAGACACAAAGCTCCTCGCCTGCATGAGCCTAAACTGCATGGCACAACGCTCCTGGACTGCACGAGTTGAAACTGCAAACGACACCAACACTCCTTGCCTGCATGAGCTAAAACTGCAAACGGCACAAAAAAAGAAAATACCAAAAAATATATGTATGTATTTGAACTACATTTTGACTTGATCTCTTTCTTTGGAAGGGTACGTATGCAGCTTGAATATTCAATTTCAAGTTTAGTCACATCAAAAAAAAAATTATTAAAAAAATGTTTTATTAAATAGAGTCAATTTTATTACAGAAAAAAATAAATAAAAAAAATAAAATACATATGTTTTATGTATTAAAAAAAAAAAATACAGATTCCTTTTATATACATACATATATATATATATATATATGTATATATGACCTCTATCCAGCCAGCCCATTAAAAGGAGGTCATCCAAACTCAAAAGGAAGCTATCCAGGCCCAAGTGACAGCCTCCAAGCCCAGGCTTCCCTCCAAAGCACAGAGAGCGACGAAGGCGGTGAGGTCGGGGTCCGGATTCACCAAACCCGACAGCTCCCCGATTTCCTCCAGAGCGTTAATCTCAATACAATCAGAATCATCATCACACTCCTCCGTTGGCCATATATTCCCTTTCCGCTCTCCACGGAAGAAGAAAGTCAATTCCAGACTCCAATTCCAATTCGCCGAGTCGTCTTCTTCTCTTTGACGAAGAGGAGGAAAAAGGAGGACTTCGTTGTGGGCGTCGCCCAGATTTAAATCCTGCGGTTGGGACATGGAATCATCAACGCCTGATCATGCCGATCATCATGCTGCTAACAACAACAACAAGAAGCCTCGTAATAATCCAAATTTGATTACGACAAGCGATCGCCTGCGGCATGTGGAGTCGATGGCCACGATGCCTTCCGGCGCCAGAAACATTTTCCACCCGAACGCTGTCATTCTCGGAGAATCGCTCGCTTCTGAAGAGAACGATCTCGTCTTTCCCAACAACTCCCGGCCCTCTTCTCCACAGGACCCTCAAATTCTCCAGACCCTCAAAGCTCATTCCTTTCAAGGTCTTCGGCTTTTCCTCCCTCAGCCCAATTGATGATGGCTCCGCCGACTAGTTTTTGCAGAACAATTCAATTGCGGATTTCATGCAGTTCGAAATGGGTCCCGATGGCGAAACCGGGGAGCTGCAGACAGATCCTCCACGGACGAGCCTCACGCTCCTAGGCTCTGTCAGATCCTCCCAGTACCCTCAGATTAAGAAGTTTCTCTCCACTCACCGTCATCCTCCCCACTGACGCCGCCACCTCCGCATCCTTCTTCTTCTTCTTCCCCAATTTTCCTCCTCTGCAACCCAGCAGCCTCCACTTTCAGACTCTCTCTTTCTCTCTCTCATGGCGTCCCCAATTGAGCAAGGAGGTGATGCGGATTTAGGGAAGGGTCTGATGACTGCACAGCCGAGCCAAAACCCTCTGGCCGAGCCATCACCGTCGCCGTCTCCGTCTTCCACGGCGTAAGCGCCGGCTTTTGTGCTTTCCAACTCAGGAAAGCGGATTGACCAGGCGGGGAAGAAGAAGTACGTGAAGCAGGTGACGGGGCGGCACAACGACATGGAGCTTTATTTGGCGGCTCAGCGCGCGGATCTAGCCGCTGTAAAGAAGATTCTCGACGATATCGATTCACAGATGGTGGGGACCGTAAGCGGTACAGAGTTTGATACGAAGGTAGCTGAGGTCCGGGCGGCGGTGGTGAATGAGGTGAATGAGCTGGGAGAGACGGCTTTGTTCACGGCGACGGATAAAGGGCACCTTGATGTGGTTAAGGAGCTGTTGAAGTATTCGAACAAGGAGACCTTTACGAAGAAGAACAGGTCCGGGTTCGACCCCTTGCATGCTGCTGCAAGTCAAGGACACCATGCCATTGTCCAGGTACTCCTAGATCATCATCCTGGGCTAAGCAAAACCCGCCCCGACAAGTGATTTCTATTAGCCCAGCCTATAACTACACAACAAGGCGACCACCTCAAGTTCAACCATACATGGACCCAGCTTCAGGACAACCAAACTTGCAGCTGAATATATAACTTTCGAGATGGTGATATCGGAAACACTAGTTGGTGGGTTGATTGGTAGAAACGGTTCCAACATTTCAAGGATCAGAAATGAGTTTGGAGCAATGATCAAGGTTTATGGTGGAAAGGTGAGCAAAAGCATAGGCAAGTTCAGTTTTGTGGTAGTGCTCAACAGGTGGCACTCGCAAAGCAGAGGGCTGATGAGTACGTATATTCTCAGCTGGTACAACAACCTGGCGCTCAACAGCCAGTTTTACAGTGAAGATGAGGCAGGAAACACCGATCTCGTTCATCAATTGCTCCAATCGCTGAAGTGAAAATTAACTTGACACTCAAATTAAAACCCTATGATTGTAGTATATGTAAGTAGGGATCGTTCTAGCCGGGGATTAGAAGGGATGCTAATCAACACAAATAAAACTCAAAAACACTAAACTGGACTCTATAGACTCAAAACTAACTTAAAACACTAAAAACAGCAAGAAACAATCAAAAAGACTCAATTCTAGACCTCACAAGTGATTTGGACGAAAATAAAACTTAAAAGACTCAAAAAACTAGAAGAAAACAAGTTTTCACTCTAAAAACAAGACTTAAGAACAAGACGCATTACAACCAAATTATTCTTATCAAGGACCCTAACTATGGAATACGCATGATAGAGACACATATCAAAGATCATTAAGTTCAATGGAAATCATAAGCATTGACGAGGCATTCATAACTATGGGATACGCATGTTACTCTTGCCTAGGATTTACTTAACACAATCGTGACTAGCGACTTTTACTACTTATGAATATAAGTTAATAACGATTAGGTGAAATTCCCTTATACTCTAGCATCAAATTCATGCATGCAAACTAAGTGTCGACCCTCAATCAACATACATAAACATGTTATCAATCAAATAGATAAGTAAACCACATTCACGATTTATGAAATCATAATTGGAAGAAATCAAGTCATATAAAACATATGATCATGGCTTTGAATTCCCCTCTAACTATAAAGAAATTAGTTCCTCATGTTCGCAAATAAACAAAGATAAATAAATATAAACATTGACATAAAGATAGAAAACACCTAGAATCGCTCCACAATCCAAGCTCCTTGAATGGCATGCACGGCTCCAAGAGTTCTTCCTTGTTCTCCTTTTGCAAACTCACGGCACTAGAGGTATGATTGGTGAATGGTGTAGTGAAAATATGGTAGAGGATGGTGACTAAATGGTGCAACAAAGGGTGGTATTTATAGGCTGAAATTCGCAGCCCCTACGTAGCAAAGGAAAAGGATTTAAAAACCTAATTTGTATAGGATAATAACACACAATCCTTGAAGGAAAAGGCTAAGGCTTTTAGAAACCAAGGGAGAAAGGAATAATCAGGTTTCTAGGAGTTCTAGAAAGGTTTGGGGCGTCACTTTTGTAGGACAAGGGATAAGGCCTTCTAGAAAGGTTGTTTTGTGGCTGATTTCTAGAAAAACAAGGGATAAGGTGTGGCACCTTTGTAGGAAAGGATTAGGTCTTCTAGAAATCCCATTTTAAGCATCCTAATCTAGTTAGAAACCCCCCTAAGTGGCTGAAATGTGGAAAGTTTAGGATTAGGATAAGATAGGATAGGATAAGGTTTGTTTGGATAAGATAAGCTAAGATAAGGTTATGGATGAGGTTTTGGATAAGATTCCTTATCTTGAGCTGATTCTTTGGCTTTAATTCTTCTTCTTCATGTAGGAATACTTGCTTGAGTAGGAAACTTCATTCGTCTAGGAATCCATCTTCAATTAGGACTCCTACATTGATTAGGAATCCTTCTTCATTTAGGAATCCTTCATGTAAGCCCTTTCCTACTTCAACTTGGAATCTTTGTATCTTTAATTCTTCAACTTTGAAACGCCTTCCTAGCTTCATCAATCCTTCAAATTCGTCCATCCCTTGTGCTTCCTGTGCATGAACTCCATTTTAGCCCAATTTTGCTCCAAAATGCTCCAAATTGCATCTTTTTGCTCATTTTGTCTCTAAAACCTGAAAACACATGAAAATAGCTTAAAAGACTAACTTAACTAAGAAAACACAACATAAATGCATAAGAACTAACTAACTAAGGTGCATAAATATGCTTCTATCAATCGCCACCTACAGAATTAGTTCATGTTAACTGCTGACCCTCGATGCTTCATTAGCATATTTGTGAATGCGAGTCATGCCGTTGGATTGCCTATGCTCTCTGCAGCAGTGATGTACCAGATATCAAAACTATCGACAATTTATAGTACTCTTGTTTGTAATGGTTGTGTGTTGCCAAGATATTCGAAGATAAAAAATGGAAATCAATCAAGGTTGGGCTGTTGGAGCTGGAACCGGATGTGGACGACTCCATTTCGTCTCTGTTCAAGAACTTGATGGATTATGCTTAGGGGAAGCAGGTGTTTGATGAAAGTCCAGAGAAAGAGTGCAATAGCTGTGCTCAGTGGTTGTGCTCAGTGACAGTAGTGGTGGAGCGTCTTCCTCTGCACCTCCGCCATGGCCGCCGCCTTTGAATGAGATTGACAAAACCAAAGTTTGTCAACTCACACCCAAAGGCCTTCTCTCCGTCCGTGATAAACAATAACAAAGAACTTCAATAAACCGCCGTCAAACGACTAGCCGGTCATGAAGCCTCGACTGCAGCTCACCGTCCATCGAGTTCCATCCCTACAAAACACCATATATAAAGGAAAAAAAAAAAAAAGGTTTTCAAATGGTGACCAGCCACCGAAAGCAAAGAAAAGAAGTGATTGACATGCACCATCCAAAAGGAAATGATAAAAAAAGAAAAAAACAAGAAAGGCAGGTCATGGTGTATGCTACTATTAGCAATTATGAAAAAGGAAATAGGTGATGGAGACAGAATAATTGAAAGGAAGAAAGCTGGGGGAAGACGACGAATTTCCGTCTAAAAATAGGGAGTAAAAGAATAGTGCACATCAGGTACCATCTAAATAAAAAAAATTATATATATATAAAAAAGGAGTAACACATCTTAGTCAGATATATGTTTTAGCACAACATACTGAATAAAATAAAGCATGTCCATTGATATCTCCAAAAAAAAAATTACAAATGCGTAAAAAAAAAAAAAAAAAAAAAGTCAAATCAAATTTACAGGAAGGGATCTTCAAGGATGATCAGGTGGCGCCTCATCACTCGGTGGAGCTCCAGAAAGACGAAGCACCAGAGATTGATTATCCGGAGCTTCAACACTTGGTGAAGCGTCAGAGGACGAAGGCAGAAGTTGCCGCTGGAGTAACGTCACAAACCTTTGATGATCACTCTGAATCCGAACTTCGGACTCCTGCAGTTGGTCAAGCTTCATCTTCATGCTTGTTGAGTAATTAGTTGCGAGCATGTGCAACTCTTTATTCTCGTGCCTAAGCACCCTGACCTCTTGCCGAAGACTGGCCACCTCAGCCATCAACGACTCAACCTGACGAGATCGAGCAAGAAGACGTTGGCCCATGTTTGAAACTGAACCTGCACATCGGACGTTGTAGGCAAGAGAGTCCTGAACAGCCAGCTCGTCGGATCGCCTAGAAAGTATCCTAGTGTCTCTAGGAGTGAGAAGATTTATGGCCACCACCGAAGCGGTTGTATCGTTCATCATCATAGAATCCCCAACTGTAAGAGGACCATTGGGAGATACGAAGGACGGCTGCCAAATGTTGTTTGAAGAAGATATGTCATTATCTTCCCCGACATTCAAGTTAAGACGACGGTCAGAAGGGCAAGACATTTTCAAAGGTGTGAAGAAAAAGAAGAAGTCGGACAAATCAAGTTCTTAGAAGTGCAAGAAGGGAGCTTTTACAGGCGAAAAATTCAAGTGTGCTTTGGAATGTGATGTGTGCCTCTCTTTTAAAATCAGCACTTTCAGAAATCGAAGAGGCGAGTTCAGAAATCGAAGAGGCAAGCTCAAAGATCGAAGAGACGTCTGCTTTCTCAAAAGCTGGGCTGCTCAGAAACCACGGGCCGATCTCAGATATCGAAGAGGCGCCAGTCTTTTTCAGCCTCGTCAGCACCTATCACATGCACACTCAGCTTTGCGAAAATCACGGATAATTTGTCGAAGCGCCGATCTTAGATATCGAAGAGGCGCCAGTCTTTTTTCAGCCTCGTCAGCACCTATCACATGCACACTCAGCTTTGCAAAAATCAAGGATAATTTGTCGAAGCGTCGATCTCAGATATCGAAGAGGCGCCAGTCTTTTTCAGCCTCGTCAGCACCTGTCACATGCACACTTAGCTTTGCAGAAATTACGGGCAATTTGTCGAAGATTTCTGATGAAGAAGAAAGCGCGTAGAGCCATACGGATCAATCACTCAATGGTTGCCAACACGAGTGAAAGAATAGTACCTCTACAGGTATTAAAGAACTTCCTATAACTGTCCACCTTCACCGTCCATAGCAAGGCAGACCTACAAAAAATGCCTAACCCTTCCTTATTTCCGAGAGTACACTCTCAGCAGAGCCTCTCGAAATACCCAGTTTTCTTCCTCTCATGGAGTACCTCTGCAAACAAATGACACCCAAAGCAAAAGTATCTCATATCACCAGGGTAGAAAGCAAGAGTATCTCATATCATGCTTTCTCCCTATCCTTTCCTTTGTCCTTGTTCTTACCTGCAAAGACAAGGATAAAGAAAGCAATATGTCGGAACCTCCACTCAAACTCCGGGCAAGGAATCGACTACCGGGAACCTTTGCCTGGTTGCTTACCTGGCTTTGCTCTTGAGTACTCGTCTTCAGTTGCTGATGTACTTCCGAAGAAGATGCCATATTTTCCCGGAGAACAGATAAGGCAAGTAAAAATGATACCTTGAAGCATGTGGAGACAACGTGCTGATTTCTTTCAAGATCAAGTCTCCCCTTCCTTGCACAATCAACCAACCCAGCAGAAGGAGTCTGAGTTGAATCCAAGAGCTCGAGAAGTTTCAACAAACATATTGGCAGCACCATCGTCGAAGAATAAACCCTCGTTGTGCAATGTTGTCAAATCGCCATGCTTACCTAGTACTATCCATTGTTTCAACACCTTATGCTTCTAGAGAAAATACCACATCTGCCTGAAGAACAGATAAGGCAAGGGAAAATGATACATTGAAGCATGTAGAGACAAGCACAACAAAACACGAGTCGATTCATCCGTTACTTCTTCAAAATCAAAAGTATCTCATATCATTAGGGTTGCAATCACTCTGGGTTTGGTGGACCAGTTTCGACCCTCAAATTCTTGGGTCGACTCGCTAGACGTTGTGAGCTACACGTGCCGATTTACCACCCTTGAATCAAATCCTTAAAGATTAAGTCACCAACTGGAATAAGCGCCCATCACTCTTGAAGATCATACCGTTGACCAAACTGCTCAGGGTTCATATGAAAATGCTGCGAACTTCCTTGATCTTTCAAAGCATGCATGTCCTGAAACTGCTCGTGGTCATGTTTAAGTTCGAGATCAAGCCTTGACAGCCTTTAAAGAAATTACAAGTCCGATTCAAGATTAAGTGTCCATCACCCTTGAATCAAACCCAGTTCAAGAATAAGCTGTTGAAAGTCAACAATTGGAGGAAACCAGAAAACCCTCCAACCCATTTCAAGAATAAGCTGTGGAAAGTCAACAATTGGAGGAAACCAGAAAATCCTCCAACCCAGTTCAAGAATAAGCCTGTGGAAAGTCAACAATTGGAGGAAACCAGAAAATCCTCCGAACCAGTTCAAGATCAAAGCTGTGGAAAGTCAATAAGCGCAACAAAATACGTGCCGATTCACCCACTACCAAACCAAACGATCATCTACCACATAAAGCTCCTTGTGGTCCAATTTCAACCTTCAAGATCAAGCCTCAACGGCCTTTGAAGAAATCTCAAACAAAGTTCAAGATCAAGCCCCAACGGCCCTTGAAGAAATCACTAACCCGGTTCAAGATCAAGCCTCAACGACCCTTGGATCAACATCTGCAGTAAGGGACTTCAAAATGCATCTTCTCCACGTGACAAACACATGTATACGACGCGCCTTGAAATGGGGGCATTTGTAGACATCGAAATTTCGGTAAAATAAATGTTGATCAATAATTAAAATTTCAATGTTTATGTGTCACATAAATTTTACACATAGCATGTGACCAAGCGAAAAATCAAAATAAATCGGAAAAGTCATCAAACAGGACATGTGTCAACACCTGGCAGAAATGATTTATTCCATCTAATTATTTAAATCCAAAAAAATCAAGTTTTGGAATTCTATAAATAGAAGGCCAAGGCATTCATTTGGGGAACGAATTGATATTACACCTTGAAGCTCTGAAGCTCTGAAACTCCGAAGCTTTCAAGCATCCAGGTTCCACGAAGAATCAAGAAAGAGTTCTTCGTTCTTCGTTCATCGTTTTTTCCAAGATCAAGCCCCAACGGCCCTTTGGATCAACAATCATCCACCAATTCAAGATCAAGCCCCAAAGGCCTTTGAAGAACTTCCACCAATTCAAGACCAAGCCCCGACGGCCCTTGAAGAAAGTACCATCGTTCATCATCCGTTTAACCTAAGATCAAGCCCCAACGACCCTTTGGATCAACAACGTCGTCAAATCCACACATCCAACCATTCTTCAAGATTAAGCCCAAAAGCCCTTGAAGATCCGTTCATCATTGTTCTTCAAGATCAAGCCCTAAAGCCTTTGAAGATTCGTTCATCACCGTTACTCAAGATCAAGCCCCAACGGCTCCTTGAAGATTCGCTCAAATCCACTTTCAAAGATCAAGCCCACGGCCCTTAAAGAACGTTCATCCAAGATCAAGCCTTGACGGCCCTTGGATCAATCGCACATCCACCAATCAACGCCTTACAGAGATCGAATCAGAGGATCAAAATAGAGAGAGATTGTAACCCAAAATCATAAAAATACAAATATTTGTTTGTGCACGTTGTTCTTGTCTCTTTCGTTTCAGGAATTTCCGTGTTTACAGGAGGTTCTCATGGTGGCCATGGTTTTAGGGAAAGAAACGAGGATGGGAAGCCATCTTGGATTTTACAATGGCATATGATATCCTCTTAGCCAACACCTTCTTTAAGAAAAGAGAAGAACATGTGATCACCTATAAGAGTGGGTCGTCAAAAACACAAATAGATTTTCTTCTAATGAGGAAAGGGGATCGTATAACTTGTAAGGATTGCAAAGTTATACCAGGAGAGAGCTTCGCTAATCAACATCGCTTGTTGGTGATGGATGTACATATCAAAAGAGAGAAAAAAAAGAACAAGACCTGGAAGTGCCCAAGGACTAGATGGTGGAACCTAAAAGGCAAAAAACAAGTCATTTTCAACGAGAAAGTAATCACCCAATGTGTGTGGGATAGAGAGGGGGAACCTAGCCAAATGTGGGATTCCACGGCTAGTTGTATTCGAAAAGTAGCAAAAGAGGTATTAGGAGTGTCCAAGGGCTGTGCTCCACACCAAAAGGAATCTTGGTGGTCGAATAAGGAGGTACAAATAAAGGTGAAGGCTAAGAAGGAATGTTGTAAAGCCTTATACAAGGATATAACCGATGAAAATGGTGAAAGGTATAGAATAGCGAAGCAGGAGAAGAAGAAAGCTGTGAGAAAAGCTAAGCTAATGGCTTATGACAATATGTATAAGCGACTAGATACCAAAAAATGAGAGTTAGATATCTATAAACTAGCTAGAGCAAGGGAAAAGAAGACAAAGAACTTAAACCAAGTGAGATGCATCAACGATAAGGATGGAAAGGCTCTTGCTACAGAGAATATGGTCAAAGACAAATGAAGACGTTATTTTCATAATCTTTTCAATGAAGGACATGAAATGAGTACTCTTTTGGGGGAGTTGAGTAACTTAGAAGAGAGTAAAAACTACTCCTTTTACCGCCGAATCAAAAAGGAAGAAGTGGTTGTAGCTTTGAAAAAGATGAAGCATAGAAAAGCAATGGGCCCAGATGATATACCGATCAAAGTGTGGAAAGTCTTGGGATAGATGGGTATAGCATGGCCTGCATACCTTTTCAATAGGATTTTGAAAACGAAGAAGATGCCAAATGAGTGGTGCAAGAGCACTCTGGTGCCTATCTACAAGAATAAGGGTGACATACAAAATTGCATGAACTGTAGGGGTATTAAGCTAATGAGTCATACAATGAAGCTCTGGGAGAGTGTCATTGAGCATAGAATGAGGAAAGAGACACGGGGTTTCAGACAACCAATTCGAGTTCATGCCAAGGCGCTCAACCATGGAGGCAATCTATCTCTTATGAAGATTGATGGAAAGACATAGAGATAGGAAAAAGGATTTACACATGGTCTTTATAAATTTGGAAAAAGCGTATAATAGGGTCCCAAGAGACATTCTTTGAACGATTTTAGAGAAGAAAATAGTACGAGTAGCATATATCCAAGCCATAAAGAATATGTATGATGGAGCAAAGACTGCCATAAGAACTCATGAAGGACAAATCGAAAGCTTCCCTATAACTGTAGGGTTACATCAAGGCTCATTCTTAAGTCCTTATCTTTTTTCATTGGTAATGGATAAATTAATGGGGCATATTCAAGATGATATTCCTTGGTGTATACTTTTCGCAAACGATATAGTGTTGATAGATGAAACTCAGGAAGGGGTAAATGCGAACCTTAACCTTTGGAGAGAAGTGTTGGAATCTAAAGGTCTTCGCCTAAGCCGATCAAAGGCAGAATATATGGAGTGCAAGTTCAGTAGAAATGGAGGCCTAAATGAGTTAAGGGTGAAGATCAAAGATTAGGAAGTACAAAAGAGCGACCGCTTTCGCTACCTATGATCTATCTTGCAAAGGAACAGAGAATTAGATGGAAACCTCAACCATAGACTACAAGCTGGATGGATGAAGTGGAATAGTGCATTTGGCGTGTTGTGTGACCGCCGTATGCCAATGAAACTCAAGGGAAAATTTTATAAAAGGGCAATAAGGCCGACGATGCTATATGGCACGGAATGTTGGGCGCTCAACCATATAGCGGCTACTGAGAGACATGATGTGGCGGGTGCGAAATATATAAGCACACAAATTAAACCCTGTTTTTATCAATTGTAGCAAAGTATGTAAGTAGGGATTGTTCTAGGCCGGGGATTAGGAGGGATTGCGAAATCACTTAAAACTGACTTGAAACGTAAAAACAAAGTTTAAAACACTAAACTAGACTCAAAGAATGCAAAACTAAACTATAAAACACCAAAACAAACCAAAAGACTCAAAACAGCAAATAAACACTCAAAACTGCCTTAAAAACACTTTTTGGGCAGTTTTTTGGGCAGTTTTGAACACCTAACACTAAATTGGATGAAATTGGGTTATGACTTTTTTTTTTTTTAATCAAAATTGGATGAAATTGGATGAAATTGGGTTATGACTTGACTCAAGACACTTAAAAACACAAACTAAATTGATTTCTAACTAATCTAACACTTCAAAATAAATGGACATTGAGTGTTGACGAAAATTGAAAACAAGAACATTCTTTGTAAATTGAACAGATTCTAAAACGAATTTGATAAAAGTGAATGGATGGAAAGCTAGCTAAGGGGTTCTTCTCCACACATGTCACACTTGCATACAAAACGATTTCCAATTGCTTCTCAATAAACCATGAATTCCCAATGCCCCAAATTAACCGTGAATTGCACTAATTAACCCTCAGATTTTCCTAAAGTTATCGAATTGGATGAATTGCATACGACAACCCAAAGCATTCCTCACAAGTTCCCTGCATGTATTGCATAACAAAGATACAAGCAAAGATCATTAAGTTCTATGAAAATCATAAGCATTGGCGAGGCACTCGTTACTATGAATTGCATGAAACTTATGCCAAGAATTTACTTAACACGATTGTGATCAACAACCTTTACTACTTTTGAATATAAGTTCATAACGATTAGGTGAAATTCCCTTATATCCTAGCATCAAACTTATGCATGAAAATTAAGCGTGCACTCTCAACCAACACACACAAATCAGTTTTAATTCATGTAGATAAGTAAATTGAATTCACAACTTATGAAATGCAATTGAAAGTAATCAAATCATATAGCAAGCATAACCATGGTTTTGAATCCCCCCTAGCCAAGGGGGGGTTTAGTTCCTCATACGTACAAAACAAAACGTCTAGAATTTAAACATTGAAATCAAAAGAAAGAAAACACCTAAACGCTCCAACGATCCTAACTTGAATGGCATGCACGTCCAAGGCTTCTCCTCCTTCCTCTTTGCTGCGGCACAAGGTTTTGGGGACAGGTTTGGATGGTATTTGTATGGAGGAATGGATGGGAGATGGTATGGTGGTGTTTAGGATGGATGAGGGGTGTGGCAAAAGAGAGAAAGATGGCTGAAAATGTGTTTGTGACGTAGTGTATGAATGTGTACATAGGTTTGGCTAAAGAATGGATGGAGAATGGGTGGTGTGGATGATTGTGTTTTTGATGTAGTGTATGAATGTGTAGATGGGTTTCCCTTCACTCCCTATTTATAGAAGCTCCAAAGCAAAGAATCACTCAAGTGGCTTCAATAAACAATACAAACAAAGACCAAAATGATGCAAAAACAGCTAGTTTACATGCTCTTTTATCATTGTGTCTTGCCTTTAACAAAAGGCAATCATTCCTCTTTTGCTAATTCAACTCCTTTGTAGCTGTCCATGTGCCTTCATTCTTCAAATTCTGATGCATTTGCCTTGTATTCCATCCCTTTTCCACATGTACTAGCTGTTAGACAACTTTCACCCACATGTTTTGCATCATTTCATCTTGCAAATATCAACTTTCGGCCATTTTACACCTCTACACACATGCTATGCATCATTTCAGCTTGCAATTATGTTTGTAGTTGCTGAAAATGTGAATACATCTTGTAAAGCAATCCAACAAATGGCATCTTTCACTTTTTTTCCTTTCAAATTGTTCCTTAAGTGTATGTATCTGCACACTTCCACACTTCAACTTCATTATTCAGATTTTTGCATGTCTTAAAACCCTTTTTAAAACACCAACAACGTCCATCCCACTTGCTCCATATGCATGCAATCCATTTTGGCCCAAAATTGCTCCAAATTGCACCAAAATGCACTTTCTTTCCAACTTTGTTATTAGGACTTACAAACACACAAAAATAGCTTAAAACACTCTTATAAGCAATAACTAACTAAGTAAATGCAAGAAAACATGTTAACTAAGTCGCATAAATATGCTCCTATCAAATTCGCCCACATTTAGCTTTTGCTAGTCCTCGAGCAAAACGGAACAAACAAACAAAACAAAGTAAACAAAACACATTCTAATCCTTCCAACATTTGCCTCAGGGATTTCCAATGCACATGACATGTTAAAAATCTTTATTCCCACAGATTTTAGTTATCTTCACACTTGAGCACATACTTAATCACAGTCACCACTTACTAGTTCACATTTAACCAATTAAAATGATGTTTTGAATGTAGTAACATGCCTTAGAGAATTTGCTCAATTCCTTACAAGATACTCTCTATTTTCACACATTTTCTGACTACACACCCTACACTAGTTATATGTGAGAAGATTGATGTAAACATGAAAACGAACACTCACATATATGTGTTACAAAGAAAGCAATTTATGGAGTTATTAAGCATGTTTAGATATGATCTCATGAATGGAATGCTACTACTTAGATGCGAGAACCAGTGACACCATATGCTCATACCAAATTCAAACTCCACAAATTGAAACACATAACACTCAAGATAGAAGTCAAGGGTTGTAAGGGGCATGGGGTAATGGTTAACAAAGGAAAGATAGGGATAACAAACGTTCTTAAAGCAATAGCAAGCAAAGTAATGAAATCGAAACTTAGAATTCACTTTAGAATGCAGAAATAAACTTTTAACACAAATGGAAGATTAAGCAACACTTAGGGCCGAATTCAATGTTTTGGACCCTTTCTTCAACAAACAACACTTTAGAACTCTTTTTCATACATTTTCACAACTTTTCTCTCTTTTTTTTTTTTTTTCCGACCCGTGCCATATTAAGGACTTTGGCACACACACACACAAGAATCACTTCCCCCACACTTGTTTTCTGCAGTGCATTAATCAAAAGGAATTCATTTTGAGTCATACTTTACTATGCTTCAAGAACAAGGGTATGGATGGTCCTAATCTAGGCTAGGTGAGGATAGTGTGGGTTAACAAAGAACGTAGGCTAAACAAGGCTCAACGGGGTTAAACTTAAACATATAATGAATGGGATAGGCTTTTTGGCTCTTGGATCACTAAACAACTTCATCTTGAATATGTGTTATGCAACTCAATAACATGCTTTGAATGAAATAGGCATGAGTTCTAGCATTTGGAACTAAATGATGAAACGCCTTCTAAGTAGCAACCAAGCAAAGAATAATGAGATCATGGAACAACTTTAGAAAACAATGATGCACAGTTTATTAACTCTCCAAATAAACGTTTAGGCTCAAGTCTCACAAGGTTGTAGCGAACATTTGAGTTCCTTCTTTCAAGCATGTTAAAAAACTGATTTTTCCTTTATGATTGTATGTGAATTCATAAATTATAACCACAACCAAGCATACACCAAAGAGTAAATCAAATTTTCATCTATGTTTATAACTCTCTTTAACAGTCATGTAATTAAAAACCAAATCCTCATCATTGTGTTGGAAGGTACCCTAAGACACAAATAAACACACAAAAACAACTCTTTTTGGGGTTTTTTTTTTCAAAACAATTTTTCAAATTTTTATGAGATTTTCAGATTTTTATGTCAAAACACACTAAAACACTCCAAAACAGTTTAAAAACACTTAAAAACAGTAAGGAAGAACACTAGAAGTAATGGGTGATAAACTCCTACAAATTTTATGCAAAACAACTTGGTTACCCCCCATACTTAAATCAAACATTGTCCTCAATGTTTTAAGCATAAACTCACACAAAAACAAGCAAATAAACATGACAAATATGGCAAAGTAAAGACCAGACAGAGTAGAGTTTAAGAACGCAAATCTGGTTTTGGAGATAGATGATCTTGTTGACTTTCCACAGCTTTGATCTCGAACTGGTTTGGAATTCTGAGCGAGAGTTGCACAGTCTGCATTCTTCTCTGCTTGTTTCTTCTGCATGGTAGGTAGTCACAAGGTAGAGGTGGTGGTCTGTTTCTTTCTTCAATCTTTCCAAATGCCCACCTCTTGCTTTCTTTCTCCTTGTCCCTAGTTGAGGATGAATCAGCACGTTGTCTCCACATGCTTCGGGGTATCATTTTCACTTCCCTTATCTGTTCCCCAGGCAGATGTGGTAGACGAAGAGGAAGCATAAGATGATGAAGATGAGTACTCGAGAGCAAGGCTAGGTAACCAATCAGGAAGGCGTTCCAGGTAGTTGGTTCCAGATCGGAAGATTGATACCAAGTGCTGGCTGATTGCTCTCTTTCTCCTTGTCCCAAAACAACGACAAGGAGAAGGACAGGAAGAAAGCATGATATGAGATACTCTTGCTTTCAACCTTCATGATATGAAATAATTTTGCTGTGGATGAGTTGTTTGCAGAGGTACCCCAAGGAATAAGGAACACTGAGTGACTCGAGAGGGTTTGTTGGAAAGGCATTCTCGGAGAAAAATGAGGGTTATGTATGTCTGCCTTGTAATGGAGGGTGAATGGTGACATTTATAGGAATTAATAACCGGTACTATTCTTTCACTCTTGTCAGCAACCATTGGATGATTTAATAGTAAACTTCACGTGCTTTCTACTTCACAAGAGATCTTCGACAGATTGCCCGTAATTTTCGCAAGGCTGACTGTGCATGTGGTTGGCGCTGACACGTCTGGAAAAGTGAGTGCCTTTTTGATATCTGGAATCGGTGCTTCGACAAACTGCCCGTGATTTCCGTAAAGCTGACTCTGCATATGACAGATGTTGACACGTCTCAAAAAGTAAATGGTTGGAATCGACGCTTCGACAAACTGCCCGTAATTTTCGCAAAGCTTACTCTGCATGTGACAGATGTTGACACGTCTAGAAAAGCAGATGCCTCTCCGATATCTGGAATTGCCTCTTTGATCTCTGAAATCCCATCGAGTGCAGAGGTTGCATGTGACAAGTGCGGACAAATCTGGAGAAGAAGATTGGCCGTGGTTTCTAAGCAAGCCCAGCTTTTGGGAAAGCTAGCGCCTCTTTGATTTTTGAGTTGCCCTCTTCGATTTCTGAGCTCACCTTTTCGATCTCTGAAATCCCATCGAGTGCTAATTTTTATAGAGGTACGCAGGACGTTCAAAGCACACTTGAATTTCTGCTTGTAGAAACTCCCTTCTTGCACTTCTACGATCTTGACTTGTCCGACCTCTTCTTTCTTTAACACCTCTGAAAATGTCTGGCCCCTCCGACCGTCGTTTTGACTTGAACCTTGGTGAAGAGGCAGTCCCGCCTTCTTCAGACAACATATGGCGCCCATCCTTCATATCCCCTACTGGTCCTCTTACCGTTGGGGATTCGGTGATGAAGAATGACATGATTGCTGCAGTGGTGGCCCGGAACCTTGTCACTCCTAAAGATAACAGACTGCTTTCTAGACGGTCTGATGAGTTGGCTGTTAAGGAGTCTCTGGCTCTTAGTGTGCAATGTGCGAGTTCTGTGTCCAACATGGCCCAACGCCTATTTGCTCGAACCCGTCAAGTTGAATCGTTGGCGACTGAAGTGATGAGTCTCAAACAGAAGATTAGAGGGCTCAAGCATGAGAATAAACAGTTGCACAAGCTCGCACACAACTATGCCACAAACATGAAGAGGAAAATTGACGAGATGCAGGAATCTGATGGTCAGATTTTACTTGATCTTCGGAGGTTTGTGGGTTTGTTCCAACAACATTTGCCTTCATTTTTTGGGGCTGTACCACGTAGTGAAGCTCCAAATGATCAACCTCCGATACCTCCTCGTTTTGTGGCCCCACCGACTACTGAGACTTCTCCTAAACAACCTTTGTGAAGGTTTCCTCTTGTATTTTTCTGCTTAATGTTCCTTTCATTTTTTTATGAATGTAAAAATACCTTGCATATCTGTCAATGTTTCAAAAAAAAAAAAGAAATCCAAACCCAAAAATAATTAAATAAGCAACAACCAAATAAATTAAAAAAAAAAAGTTGACAATCAGGCAAAATGAAAATGCAGAAAAGGGAAGGTTTTTAGAAACGCAAACTGCTTGTGGAGCGATTCAAAAATCTTCCTCATTTGAATACATGGGTTGCCTCCCAAGAAACGCTTGCTTTAACGTCTTCCAGCCGGATGATACCTCCATTTAAGCTTGAATAGGGCCCATGGCATGAAGGGGTACATTCTCCATGACTTGCTCCTCAAAGGCCTCATAATAGGGCTTCAAACGATGCCCATTTACCTTGAATTCTTGTTGCGTCTTCAAACCTTGTATTTGGACAGTTTGCGATGGCAATGACTCAAGGGCAGCCACCATCTCAATGATATCTTCACTAGGGGGCACGGCAATGGAATCCTCATGCATGCCGTGGGTTTCCTTAGTGGCTGTTTCAATGTTTTTCATGTTCTTTCCTTATGCAATGACCAATTCAAATGCATCGTCCTCAAATTGTCAAAATGGTTGTGCGCCAAAGAGTCAATTATATCAATAGCAAAACATGAATGATTTTCACTAGGAAACTTCATAGAATCAGAAAGATTGAAATTAATCACTTCCCCATCAAATTCCATCGTTAAAGTGCCATTAAACACGTCAATCATTGTTCGGGCCGTTTTCATGAATGGCCTTCCAAGGAGTATGGGTAATGAAGGGGCATGGTCCGATTCATCCATGTCAAGTACGTATAAATCCGCCAGAAAGATCAAATGATTAACCTGCACTAAAACATCCTCCAAAACTCCCTTTGGATAGGCATTAGATCTATCGGCCAATTGTATGATTACACCATCATTTTTTAACTCTCCTAGGTTCATAGATGCATAAATTGAATATGGCATGACATTTATAGATGCACCTAAGTCTAACATGGCAGATTCAAACCTAGTATTACCAATGACACAAGGAATCGTAAAACTACCCGGATCTTTGCATTTAGGGGGCAGTTTGCGTTGCAAGATGGCTGACACGTTCTCGCCTACTTTCACAACTTCCTTGGTCGAAATCCTCTTCCTAGTGGTGCAAAGTTCCTTCAAGAACTTGGCATACCTTGGGACTTGCTTGATTGCATCCAAAAGGGGTATGTTGACTTGAACTTTCCTAAATGTCTCTAGAATGTCCTTTTCAGCTTCTTCTTTCTTTGTTTGCTTGAACCTATTTGGAAAAGGAATATTCGAAGGAAAAACATTAGTAGGAACAGGATTTGACACGTTCTTACCTCTATTGGACAAATTGGATGACTTAGGATCACATAGGGCTTGCGGCAAAGGTGTTTCCACCTTTGTCGTGGGTGGTTTTTGTTCTTCCTCTTCAATCATCAACTCCTCCACCTTGTTAGAACGTGATTTGGAGTGTTGGGGATCCTACATGCTTCCCACTTCGCAAAGTTATAGCTTTTGCATATTCGAATCCACCTTTTGGATTGACCACGGTTGAGCTAGGCAACTTGCCTTGCTCTCAAAACTGCCCCATAAACTCGGCAATTTGCCCCACTTGCTTCTCCAACTCGTCCACCTTCTTGTCCCTAGTTTGCATGCCCTACGCCATAGAAGTTAGTAAATTAAAAATCTGATCATTATCAATAGAAGAACCTGATTTTTGGGCTGGTTGTGCTTGGGGTTGAGTTGGTGCAAACGACTTTTGATAGAAACCCAGGGGTTGTTGCCTAAATGTGCTTTGTTGTTGGCCTTGTTGAGGTTCTCGCCATTTGAAATTTGGATGATCACGCCAACCGGGATTGTAAGTATTAGAAAAGGGGTTATTCCTCGGTTGGTATTGGTTGCCAAATCCCACGGCATTGAGGGTCTCCTAACCTCCATTCTCTATCAATTGTGGGCACTTGTCCGTAAGGTGTCCTTCCATGGAGCATACGCCACAAGCTGCCACGTTTTGCACTTTTGGACCTTCCACCACCTGAGAAAGCAAAGTAGTAAGGTTAGCCATTTGATTTTGAAGTTCGGTTATGGCACTTACCTCATTCACTTGGTGTTGCCGTAGGTTGCTTCTTTGTCCAGCACCTTCGTATTGTTGGGCATTTAACGCTCGATTGGAGATTAATGTCTTGGCTGTTGTGGAGGTCTTGTCCACTAAGGCTCCTCCCGCCGAGGCATCTAGAATTTGACGTTCGATTGGTAGTAGCCCCTCGTAGAAGTATTGTAGAAGAAGTTCCTCCTTCATCTGATGCTGTGGACATGAAGCAACAAGAGATTTAAAACATTCATAGTAAGTAGGAAAAGATTCACCTTCATCTTGTTGAATTCCACTTATTCTTTTTCGTAGAAGGATGACTCGAGAAGTTGGGAAAAACTTCTCCAAGAAAGCCCGTTTCATGCTCTCCCAAGATGTGACCGTTCAGGGAACTAATTCATACAACCAATCTTTCGCCTTTTCCATGAGAGAAAAGGGAAAAGCCTTCATCTTCAATATGCTCTCGTCAACATTGATTGGAGTCATGCTTGAACACACCACTTCGAACTCTTTCAAGTGCTTGTTAGGATCTTCCATGGACAACCCATGGTACTTCAGAATGTGGTGTAGCAAACTTGACTTCAACCGAATTCCTGGGTCTTTCCTTGGGCAGCAGCGGGATATTGAATACATAGAGATGCGGCATTGTCTAATCACGAAGCCGAAAGCTCCTTGATTGTACGATTGTCTTGTGCCATGGCTTCCTCTACTTCACCCACTCTTGCCATGGGTTCCTCTTCTTCAAACTCAACTTTGACTTCTGAATTTGAACTTGATTCACTAGGTTCTGGATTCTTCCTTTTTCGTCTCAATTCTTGCTCAAAATCGTCGTCAAAGTCCAAGATGTGTTCACGAATGGATGAGAACTTCGAGTCATAAGCTAGTACCTAAAAACAAGAAAACAAACTGAAATAAAACTTCTTCCTTTTTTGTCTCAATTCTCACTCAAAATCGTCGTCAAAGTCCAAGATGTGTTCACAAATCGGATGAGAACTCCGAGTCATAAGCTAGTACCTAAAAACCAGAAATCAAACTGAAATAAAACAATCCAAGGGATTAGCAATGTTGCTAATCCCCGGCAATGGCGCCAAAAATTTGGTGCGAAATATATAAGCACACAAATTAAACCCTCTTTTTATCAATTGTAGCAAAGTATGTAAGTACGGATCGTTCTAGGCCGGGGATTAGGAGGGATTGCGAAATCACTTGAAACTGATTCGAAACGTAAAAACAAAGTTTAAAACACTAAACTAGACTCAAAGAATGCAAAACTAAACTATAAAACACCAAAACAAACCAAAAGACTCAAAACAGCAAATAAACACTCAAAACTGCCTTAAAAACATTTTCTGGGCAGTTTTGAACACCTAACACTAAATTGGACGAAATTGGGTTATGACTTGACTTAAGACACTTAAAAACACAAACTAAATTGATTTCTAACTAATCTAACACTTCAAAATAAATGGGGATTGAGTTTTGACGAAAATTGAAAACAAGAACATTCTTTGTAAATTGAACAGATTCTAAAACGAATTTGATAAAAGTGAATGGATGGAAAGCTAGCTAAGAAGTTCTTCTCCACACATGTCACACTTGCATACAAAACGATTTCCAATTGCTTTTCAATAAACCATGAATTCCCAATGCCCCAAATTAACCGTGAATTGCACTAATTAACCTTCAGATTTTCCTAAAGTTATCGAATTGGATGAATTGCATACGACAACCCAAAGCATTCCTTACAAGTTCCCTGCATGAATTGCATAACAAAGATACAAGAAAAGATCATTAAGTTCTATGAAAATCATAAGCATTGGCGAGGCACTCGATACTATGAATTGCATGAAACTTATGCCAAGAATTTACTTAACACGATTGTGATCAACAACCTTTACTACTTTTGAATATAAGTTCATAACGATTAGGTGAAATTCCCTTATAGCCTAGCATCAAACTTATGCATGAAAATTAAGCGTGCACTCGCAACCAACACACACAAATCAGTTTTAATTCATGTAGATAAGTAAATTGAATTCACAACTTATGAAATGCAATTGAAAGTAATCAAATCATATAGCAAGCATAAACATGGTTTCGAATCCCCCCTAGCCAAGGGGGGGTTTAGTTCCTCATACGTACAAAACAAAGAGCGTAGAATTTAAACATTGAAATCAAAAGAAAGAAAACACCTAAACGCTCCAACGATCCTAACTTGAATGGCATGCACGTCCAAGGCTTCTCCCCCTTCCTCTTTGCTGCGGCACAAGGTTTTGGGGACAGGTTTGGATGGGATTTGTATGGAGGAATGGATGGGAGATGGTATGGTGGGGTTTAGGATGGATGGGGGGTGTGGCAAAAGAGAGAAAGATGGCTGAAAATGTGTTTGTGACGTAGTGTATGAATGTGTAGATGGGTTTAGCTAAAAGAATGGATGGAGAATGGGTGGTGTGGCTGATTGTGTTTTTGATGTAGTGTATGAATGTGTAGATAGGTTTGGCTAAAAGAATGGATGGAGAATGGGTGGTGTGGCTGATTGTGTTTTTGAGGTAGTGTGATCTCTAGTGTTCTTCCCCTCACTCCCTATTTATAGAAGCTCCAAAGCAAAGAATCACTCAAGTGGCTTCAATAAACAATAAAAACAAAGACCAAAATGATGCAAAAACAGCTAGTTTATATGCTCTTTTATCATTGTGTCATGCCTTTAACAGAAGGCAATCATTCATCTTTTGCTATATCAACTCCTTTGTAGCTGTCCATGTGCCTTCATTCTTCAATTTCTGATGCATTTGCCTTGTATTCCATCCCTTTTCCACATGTACTAGCTGTTAAACAACTTTCACCCACATGTTTTGCATCATTTCATCTTGCAAACATCAACTTTCGGCCAATTTACACCTCTACACACATGCTATGCATCATTTCAGCTTGCAATTATGTTTGTAGTTGCTGAAAATGTGAATACATCTTGTAAAGCAATCTAACAAATGGCATCTTTCACTTCTTTTCCTTTCAAATTGTTCCTTAAGTGTATGTATCTGCACAGTTCCACACTTCAACTTCATTATTCAGATTTTGCATGTGTTGAAACCCTTTTTAAAACACCAAAACCGTCCATCCCACTTGCTCCATATGCATGCAATCCATTTTGGCCCAAAATTGCTCCAAATTGCACCAAAATACATTTTCTTTCCAACTTTGTTATTAGGACCTACAAACAGACAAAAATAGCTTAAAACACTCTTATAAGCAATAACTAACTAAGTAAATGCAAGAAAACATGTTAACTAAGTCGCATAAATATGCTTCTATCAGTGGCTAATGAGAGACAAAGGGAACCACTTAACCAAGAAAGGGAGATGCTTAAAGAAGAAAGGATGGCTCAACAAGATAATGACACTACGAACAAGCCCCTAGAAGGAATGTTTCCGAATTCTAAATATTTTTGGACATCGGAAAAACAGGACGTGGTGCGCAGGAGGTGTGCAAGAAACGAGGAAACAAATAGAGAGGGTCCTAGCAACACAGATCCTAGCACCACAAATTGGTATGGTGATTACTAGGAAATTTGTTGTTAAATCGACACCCATAATTTTCCATTTACATTGCGTTGTAATTCGTATTTATTATTTTAGTACTTTATGTAAGTTTGTATTTATTTTTAGTACTTTATGTAATTTCGGAAATCTATCCACAACAATTGTACATTTGAATAATGACACATGGTGTGACAAGATTGGTTAAAAATCCTATTTGAAATTTAAAAATAAAATTATTTTTTATGATTTTATTAAAAAAAAATTAATAATATTTAAATATAAATTGCCAAAGCAATTCAGTTTAGGAGTGGAGATGCACTTAGACAATTACAATTCATTACAGGCAGTTACTATTCATTTGGGTGGATTGAATTGACTATTGCCTAGGGGACTTTTTAGTGGTGGAAATACTCTTAGAGACTTTTGTTCCTCATTTAAAGGGTAATATGGTGGGAGGGACTCATTTGAGGACAAACATTCGAGATAATCTAAAATTGAAGATTGGAGATTAAAATATATATATATATATATATATATATATAATAGATTTCATTTAATACGTGGCATCATAATAGCCCTTGGATGCATTTGAATGGCTCATATTAAAATCCTTGTAAACTCGTGCACCAAAAAAAAATGCAAAAGATTCTTCACCAACATAGGAAAAGTTGTTGGAGTAATTGGATAACCAACATTTGAGGCAACGCGCCATATATGCGCAATTATCATTTACTTGCCAACATTTAAGCTCTTCCAAACCAACCACTTGAGCATACAAGTAACTAGCAAGAAGTGCCCATACTATGCTGCGTGTTTTAGAATTGTGTAAAATATGTAGAAAGTTATAAATATATACGATAGGCAATATTATTTACGTACATATAGAAATTTACTTACAACCCTATTTACAATAAGGAACAAAATAGGAAAGAATTTTGTCCTATCTACTTAGTACTTACAACCTTATTTAATCGTTGAGCATATGTTTGTCACACGTGATGGACTGTTGATAAGATTATCTCTTATGTATCAACAGAATTAACCAAACAAATATGAGAATTCGAGAATTTTAAATTAAGTTACAGCAGCAACAAATTTGTTGTTAAGGTTTTCTTTATAACATCTCACATGGCCCAGAGGTATGGATCTTATAAGCCTTATATGTATATTCCCATCTCTACCTAACACGAGGCCTTTTGGGAGCTCATTGGCTTCGGGTTCCATCGGAACTTCGAAATTCAGCGAGTTCGCAAGAGAGTCATCCTATGATAGGTGACCCACTGAGAAGTTCTCATGTGAGTTCCTAAAAACAAAACCGTGAGGGCGTGGTCGAGGCCCAAAGCAGACAATATCGTGCTACGGTGGAGTCGAACCCGGGATGTATTGGGGGCTCAGGCCGGGATGTGACAATTTGGTATCATAGCCAATCCCTGGTCTGATGTGTGTCGACGAGAACGTCAGGCCCCTAAGGGGGGTGGATTGTAACATCTCACATCTCCCATGGGTGTGGATCATGTAAGCCTTATATGTATATTCCCATCTCTACCTAGCGTGAGGCCTTTTGGGAGTTCATTGGCTTCGGGTTCCATCGAAACTTCGAAGTTAAGCGAGTTCGCGCGAGAGCAATTCCATGATGGGTGGCCCATTGGGAAGTTCTCGTGTGAGTTCCCAAAAACAAAACCGTGAGGGCGTGGTCGGCGCCCAAATCGAACAATATCGTGCTACAGTGGAGTCAAGCCCGGGATGTGGTGAGGGCCCGAGCCGGGATGTGGTGAGGGCCCGAGCCGGGATGTGACACTCTTCTTGTAATTCACTTTGAAATCCTCCCTATATGAAAGATAACAAAAATTGTAAAATAAAATTACAAAATAAATGATATAATTCATTTTTAAATCAAAATAGTTCACACAAA
Source organism: Malus baccata (assembly GCA_006547085.1). NCBI lineage: Eukaryota > Viridiplantae > Streptophyta > Magnoliopsida > Rosales > Rosaceae > Malus > Malus baccata. Next base: position 555,673 of record VIEB01000047.1, on the reverse strand, counting down.
TAAAACTACAAAATCAATGATAAATTCTTTGAAACTGGATGTGCTTTCTTTGTAATAGAATCCAAGATTGTATGTTTTATTGCCAAGAAAAGCAAAATTTCACATCAAGCTGCAATACTCATGGTGTTGGCTTTGTTGATGTACCATCTCTTAGTTTAGTTGATACATGTGGCATTATTGAACTTAGATGTTGAACTTCGGGTTTCTTACCTCTTCAAGGGTCTCATTTACAACTAGCGTATAAATGATCATAAGTATACTCAAAAGGTAACACCTTTAGGTGTAATTGAACTAGCGTATTAAAATGCGTCAAAATAGTGCTCAAACTTCAGGTCAAGATATAAACGATTTTTCTGAAGATCCTTTCTCAAATTTTGTCTCCAATTGCAAGGCAATTTTATGACGCTCTTCCAGATTCTTAGAAATTCGGGATACTTCTTAGTTAAACATGCAAGGGCATAGTTTATTGATAGGAGCATATTTATGCGACTTAGTTAGCTTGTTTTCTTACATTTATGTTGTTAGTATTAGTTATTTTAATATTTTAAGCTATTTTCGTGTGTTTGCAGGTCCAAAGGGCTAAAGTGGCAAGAAAGTGCATTTTGGAGCTTTTTGGAGCAGTTTTGAGCTTGGAATGGATAGCACATGCATGGAGCAAGGTGGATGGACGAATTTGAAGACCAAAAGACGCTAGGATTACGCTGAAGTTATGAAGAAATTAATTCAAGAAAAGGAAGTAAATGATGCAAGCAAGAAAGAAGGAATGTTAGCCAAAGTTACCTTATTTTGTCCTAAACTTTCCTAATTCTTCACCATTTAATTTCCAGCTGCAAAAGAGGATCCATAATTATTGTAGGACACTTAAATCGTGATTCTAGAAGACCTAAACCTATTCCTATAGGGTGTCGCACCAAATCTGCAAGGAACAAGGAAGTCACATTCCCCTTTCTTTCTAGGCTTTTCGCATATCACTTACCCTTTTCCTCTTGGGATTCTGATTTGTTACCCTTTTCTTGGAGGATTTGGAGTCTTAAACCTTTCCCAAATTAATTCCCAGCCGTGCCCTTTCTTTCCCTTATAAATAAAGGCCATTGCTGCACCATTCAACCCATCCACTCACTATCAACACAATCCATCAACACATCCCATTCTAAACACACATCCCTTCATACAATCCATCACTCAACCCTACACACATACCTTGTGCTGCAACAAAGAAGAAGAAGGAGAACCCTTAAACGTGTTTGCCATTCAAGCTTGGATTGCTGGAACGTTTTTAGTTGTAATCCATCCTTTGTTTCCAATGTTTAATTTAATTTATCTTTGTTTTGCGAACATGAGGAGCTAAACTTGTTTTAGCTAGGGGAAATTCAAAGCCATGAACATATTTGCAATATGAATTGATCACTTCCAATTGTGATTTCATGAATCGTGAATGCAATTTACTTAACTGTTTGATTAAGAACTTATTCTTGTTTTTTGATTAAAGGTGCACACATAGTTTGCATGTAGGGATTTGATGCTAGGATATAAGGGAGTTTCACATAATCGTTACGAACTTATATTCACAAGTAGTGAAGGTCGCTCGTAACGATCGTGTTAAGTTAAATTCCTAGCATAAGTAGTTACGAATGCCTTGTCAATACTTATGATTTTCATAAAGCTTAATGATCTTTGATTGTATCTCTATTATGATGTTCATGTAGGGGACTATTGAAGAATAATTTAGTTACTAATGCATTGTTCATCCAATTCAATGACTTAAGGAAAATTTGAGGGTTAATTAGTGTTGTTCACAGTTAATCTGGGGTGTTGAGGTTCATGGTTTATTGGAAAAGCAACTGGAAATTGATTTGTGTGCAAGTGTGTCATGTGTGGAGAAGAACCCTCTAGCTAGCCATTCACCCATACTTTCCCTAAATTCGTGCTAAATTTGTTTAAGTCTTTAATTTACTTGTCTTTGCTTTAAATTCATCAAAAACCCCCCATCCCCTTTACTTTGTTGTGTCAAGTTAGTTAGAATCTGTCCAAATTGTGTTTTTAAGTGTTTTTAAGTGTTTTGAGTCAAGTTAAAATCAATTTTCGTCCAAATCAACCTTTAGTGTCTAGTTTGAGTCTATTTGATTGTTTTGAGTTGTTTTGAGTCTTTTTAGTTTGTTTTGAGTTCTTTGAGTCTAGTTAAGTGTTATCAAGCCTAGTTTTGTGTTTTTGAGTCAATTTTAAGTAGATTAGCAATCCCTCATAATCCCCGGCCTAGAACGATCCCTACTTACATCTTTACTACAATTGTCAATAAGAGGGTTAAATTTGTGTGTTAGAATATTTCACATCATTTATTCATATCCATAACCAATCAAATAATCACTTAAACAAGTATACTACATTTGTCCGAATTGCTTCAATCTTGGAAGTGAATGCCTTATTTGAATTGAGATGGTGTTCAGTGGTCTAAAAATGTTTCAACCAGTCCTTGTAATTCATTAAGAACTTAGATATAAATTTCCATATCAAGATATCCATGGTGAAATGCTAACCACAATCATTATGTTGCAATTAATCATAACGTTTGAGAGAAACCTTGTGTCGTAATGCGTGCATTACATGACACTATTTCATTCATCTCATTACACTTCCTTTCTCACTTGTAACACGATAGGGTTACTTTGGGCAGTGCAGGAATGATAGGTCCAAACAGTCATTGATACGGAATCTAATTCAACCTTAATTGTAATTTCAGTTGGCCAATTAGTTCTATGTTGTCACTAATCAATGCAGCACAATTCGATATCGTCGTTTTTCACTTATGTCGGCAGCTACCATATAATTAAAAATCATCGATTCTAATTTCATATCTCACCTAAACTAGTATGCTAGACTAAGAACTCTAGGTCTTGTGAGTAATCTGGATTAATCTCATGAGATGAAAATGAATGAGATAACGATCGAATATAGATTCATTTTGTGCCATATTCTTCCTCTTCTAGGGAAGTCAAAACCTACAAAGCAAGTGATTCGTTATGCTTCAAGCCAAGGACAGATTGCTTGGCTATCGGTGATGCGCCAGACCCTCTAACATAGGTAACCAACTGTTCTTCAAAGGCAGCACATCACTCGGCTATGTTAACTTGACGTCTGTTAAGTACGTCTATCTTTACAGACATGTTTGCAATTGGTATATGATCTAATCACTTTATCTAGATTAGAGGAGTTGATAACTCATATATTTCATGCATTTATACCATCCATTTCTAGTCTCTTGGTGATGTTTTTGACTTAAATTGGTTGCATTTTACCTTATTTTGTGTTAATGTGCAGTTACATGTACTTTAGGATCATTTTGTGTTAGTGTGCTAGACTGCTAGACTCTTCGCCAGTGCATGACAACTCCAACAATTTTTCTAAAAATATGGGAATGTTCTTGAGGTTGAGTAGGTCATGGTGGTATATTCAAATACCCCATTTGAGCATTGTATGAGAAGTTATTTCCTACTTTTGGTTATGTGCTTTAAATAACGTTTATTCAGTTATTTCGCATATAGGTTAGACCTATCCTAAGGACGAGCGCCATCAATCAAGGCTTGGGTGCTATGACCCTTCGACATACCAGTAAGTGGGCTTTTGGTTTTCCGTATATACCTATATACTTGAGATTTTTCCCAAAAAATATGTTTAAATGAATATATGTTTTGAAAATCCCATGCAAGTATCTATCTATTTTAATTATGAATTAGTAGTTGCATACATTCATGATTGGTTCTGCAGATGCACAGGTAAGTGCCAGATAAGTTTATGAATTAAAGATGTTAGATTAATTTAGTTATGCGAGTTATGATGTGATGTGATGAGAGCTCATAAACTTGCACCCAGTGTTAGTGCTCCCACCCAGAGTTAAGGCACAGTCCTTCACATGATGTTCACCTCTCACACCATATGCTCACCTTGGATCCAAGTTAGGTGCACAGGCTTGTCGTACATACCACTTTAGGTGGTTTCGACTCGTAGGTGACCCGCGATCATTCGCACAGCCTTTACATGGTAGTAGCACTAGAGCATAATTATTTTACACCTAGTCTTGTCATACAGACCACTGTAGGTGGTTCTGACTCATGTGCAGGATTAGATTTGATATGATTGATATTGGTTATGAGCTATATACTCACCAGTGCACTTTGAGTTAGAGAGATTTAGCTGATGCGATATTTGACATTTATATATTTTGCTTGGTTTACTATATCATTGAGTATGATTTTCATCTTGAGTATGATTTTGGATACAACTTATTATTATTATTATTTTCTGGAAAATTATACAGGTTTTTCAGCGAAAGGTTAGAACTTTGAGAATGAAATGATTTTGGAAAAGCTTTGTTTTTACCCACTCACACTTTCTGTTTTGCGCCCCTCTAGGTTTTAGGTAGAAGTACTTTGGTGGATCACAAGGATTCTGACAGGGGTTCTGACAGAACATCACTATGTAAGATCACCCTTGGATGTTGTGTTATTAGTACTTGTCCTGCTTGATTGCACTTAGACTATTTATGCTCTGATTGTGTATTTCACACTTACTCTTGTGCTAGCACTCTATTTTAGCTAGTACTCTAGTTGATTTGGTTTTTGTTCTCTTGTATTTCTTTATATCTATTGCTTTCGCACTGTGCACATGGTTACGTCACTCCCATGTGACAGCTAGCATGCCCTGATTTAGGTTGGGGTGTGTCAGTTTGGTATCAGACCATTAGGTTTGCAGTCTTGCATATCTTAAGAATTTCTAATTATTTTGATGTCTTCTGTCAGAACTATGCCACCTCGTAGAGATCCACGTCCTTCTATTAAGCCTAGTTTCCCTGATATTGCTTAGTTAAGGGAAGCCATTGCTAATGCTATTCAGTCTTCGGTCTGTCCTCCCCAAATGACACTTCTTGAGATTGTGTATAACCTGAAGCTAAATCATTTTATAGGGAATGAAGGACATGAAGGAGCGGAAAAATGGATTAATCATATTGAAAAGACTTTTCGTGTAATGCAAAGTCAAGGGAATCTTCCTCCTGATAGATGGGTCAAGGTGACTACCTGGTTTTTGGTTCCAGAGCCTGCATCCTTGGGGAGACAGAAGTCTTATCAGTTGACCCTAGAGGAAATTACGGACTAGGAAGTGTTTAAACAGTTGTTTTAGAAAAGGTTTATTCCCCCTTAGTATATTAATCACAAAAAGCAAGAGTTTACTCAATTAAAGCAGGGGAAAATGATTGCAAATGAGTATTATAGAAGATTCACTTACTTGTCTTGCTATCATCCGGAGGTTGCTGCTAATCTGGTTGAGATGCTCCGTCGTTTCAGGTTGGGTACTAAGAAGAAATGGCGTTCTATAGCGACCTCGACTCCCTGTGCTACTTACTGGGAGTTTTATGAGATTTTGTTGAAGATTGAAGACTCAGAGAACATGCCCAGTGAAAGTAAAGATGAAGAAGAAAAGAATGGGAATCAGAGACTAGACGATAAAGGTAAAGGTCAGTCTTCTCAAGGACCTCGCAAGACTCAAAGCTTTAAGAGGAGTGGAACTAGTTCTAGCTCTTCTAAAGGAGGGTTTAGTGCCACTGGTCAGATGAGGGTGGTAGATTTACCAGAGGTCCTAGATTCCAGAGGCAAGGAGATGTTGGAATATGAAGTGCTCCTTTGTGCCACATATGTAATAATAGGCATTTTGGGGAGTGTAAGAAAGGCAACAGTGGATGTTTTACTTGTGGGTAGGTGGGACATAAAGCTATAAATTGTCCCCATAGTCAGCAGAGGCCCCAACAGCCTTCTATACCACCACCAGTGCCGATCCAGCAAGTTCCAGATCTGGTAGTTATGGTCAGATGAGTCAAGGTAGTGCTTACCATTATTAGGGCGATGCCACTCCTTATGCTTCATGGTAGTATTAGTATTCGCAAGATCTCTATTACTAGAGTGGGTATTCTCAGTATCCTGGAGGGTATACGCCGTATCCTTTCATTCCAACTGGTGGATCTCAGTGGTATCAGAGAGGACAGCCCTAGCAGGTAGAGATTGCTTCTAGTAATGCAGGATCTTCTAGGCAATCTGGTCAGCCGAATCAGGGACGAGGTGTGTAGGGATGAGGTAATCAAGCTAGTAGAGGTCGTAGGGGACGACAGTAAGCCCAGGGACGTGTTAATAATATCTCTTTGAAAGATGCTCAGAATCATATAGATTTGATCATGGGTACGTTAAACATTCTTGGTCACTTTGCTAGAGTTTTAATTTATTGTGGTGCTACGTATCTTGTCATTTTTCATACATTCACTCAAGTGACCCAACCTCATCCTACGCCTCTAGGGTATGATTTAGAGTTTGCTATGCCTAGAAGGGAGAGATGTTATGTTGATTCTGTATATCTAGAATGTCCAGTGATGGTAGAGGAGGTAGTTATGCCGGCTAATCTTATCCCGTTAGATATTGTTGATTTTGATGTGATTTTGGGCACATATTGGTTGCATTATAATCGTGCCAAGATAGATTTCTACGGGAAAATGGATACTTTCCATCGTCCTAGATTACCTGAAGTTATTTTTATGGGTGAACGTAGTGGGGTGAGGCACGGTGTTATTTCTATTGTAAGAGCAAAAAGCTTGTTATCGAAAGGTTTCCATGGATATTTAGCTCATGTAGTGCTGAATGATGTTACTTCTAGTAGTGTGGAGGATGTTATGTTCGAGTAGTCAAAATTTTCCTAATGTATTCCCTGATAATTTACTTAGATTGCCGCTAGACTGAGATGTGGAGTTCACTATTGAGCTGCTTCTAGGTACAGATCATATATCTTTGACTCGTTATAGAATGGCTCCTGCTGAATTGAGGGAATTGAAAGTCCAATTGCAGGAATTAGTCAATAAAGGTTTTATTCAGCCTAGTACTTCACCTTGGGGAGCTCCAGTCTTGTTTGTGAGGAAGAAATACGGGACTTTGAGGCTATGTATTGATTATAGGCAATTGAATCGGGTAACGATTAAAAACCGTTATCCATTGCCGTGTATAGATGCTTTGTTTGATTAGCTTCGAGGTGCCTGCGTGTTTTCTAAGATTGATTTGAGGTTCGGTTATTACCAATTGAAGATCAGCAGTGAGGATGTCCCTAAGACTGCTTTCAGGACTCGTTATGGTCATTATGAGTTTCTTGTGATGCCATTCGGATTAACGAATGCACCAGCAGCTTTTATGGATTTGATGAATCGAGTATTCCAGCCATATACAGACAGGTTTGTCATTGTTTTCATTGATGACATTTTGGTATACTCTAAGTCCAAAGCAGAACATGTTTGACATCTTACTTTGATGTTGAAGAAATTAAGGGAACATCAGTTGTATGCTAAGTTTAGCACATGTTAATTTTGGTTGAATCAAGTGGCATTTTTGGGACATGTCATTTCTGCTCAAGGCATTCAAGTGGATTCTTAAAAGGTAGCAGCTGTGGAGAATTAGGAACAACCTCGCACCGTCACTGAGTTGCCGAGTTTTCTTGGCCTAGCAAGCTATTATAGATGGTTTGTTAAGGATTTCTCAATCATTGCTTTGCCATTAACGAGGTTGACTAGAAAAGAAGTTAAGTTTGAGTGGGATGATAATTGTGAGGAAAGTTTTCAGCAGCTAAAGTATTATCTCACTCATGCACTTGTTCTGGCACTTCCAGATGATAGTGGTAATTTTGAGGTCTACAGTGATGCTTCTTTAAATGGTTTAGGTTGTGTATTTATGCAACATGGTAAGGTGATTGCTTATGCTTCGAGACAGTTGAAACCTCATGAAAAGAATTACCCTACTCATGATTTGGAGTTAACAGCTATTATCTTTGCTTTGAAGATTTGGAAACATTATCTGTATGGTGAGTGATGCGAAAATTAACTTAACATACAAATTAAACCATCTTGTTGTCAAATTGTAGTAATAATGCAAATAGGGATCGTTCTAAACCGGGGATTAGGAGGGCTTGCTAAAACCTCTAAACTAACTCAAAAACATAAAAACAAAGTTAAAAACGTTTGAATAGACTTAAAGAACTCAAAACAGGTTCATAAAACTCAGAATAATTTAAAGACACTCAAAACTGCCTAAAAACACAAACTAGGCAGTTTCTGACTCTAACACAACTTTGGACGAAATTTGGGTTTTGACTTGACTCAGAACACTCTAAAACACAAACAAAACAGATTTTAAACACTTTGAAACAAGAAAGTAAAAGGGGGATTTTAGTTTTGATGAATTTGAAATAAATAAACAAGTTATAAAACTAGGCAGATTGTAAAACGAATTTAAGAAATAAGATGATGGATGGATTAGTTAGAGGTTCGTTTTTCACACATGACACACTTGTATATGAATTGATTTCCAATTGCTTTTCAATAAACTATGATGCTCAACACCCCAGATTAATTAGGTACGCTTAAATTAATCCTCAGATTTTCCTAATTTCATTGAATTGGATGATTGCATACAACAACCCAAAGCATTCCCCACAAGTTCCCTACATGAATTGCATAATAGAGATACAAGCAAGAATCATTAAGTTCTATGAAAATCATAAGCATTGACGAAACACTTGTAACTATGAATTGCATGAAACTTATGCCAAGAATTCAATTAACGCGATTGTGATAAACAACCTTCACTACTCATGAATATAAACTTGTAACGATTAGGTGAAACTCATTTATATTCTAGCATCTAATTCATGCATGAAAACTAAGTATGCATCCTTAATAAACATACAAGAATCAGTTACGAATAAAATAGATAATTGAATTGCAATCACAACTTATCAAATCACAATTGGAAGAAATCAATTTAAATCTCAAGCATGTTCATGGCTTCAAACTTCCCCCTAACTAAATAGGGGTTTAGCCACTCATAATTGCAACAAAATTAGAAAATAACAAAGTAGACATTGAAAGCAAGAATGAAGTACACCTAAAACGCTCCAAAGTTCCAAGCTTGAAACGCCAAGGACCTTTGTTTTCACCACCTTGTTATAGCACAAGTGTCTAAGATGTGTATGGATATATGGATAGAATGGATTTGCACGACATGGAAAATGGAAATGTATGGAGATGTGTTTGAATGTATGGATGAAATGGAATGGAGCTCTTTGTGAATGAAGCTCTTTTGATGGATCAAGATCTTTTTTTTTTGGAAGGGGAATGGTGGATGTATTTATAGGCTAAGGAGAAGACCACTTCAATTCCTTGCATGTGCAGATTGCATGGGTGTGTGCTGTCCATGTTTCTCCTTTCCTTTTGCACACACATGCTTCATCATTTCAGCCAAATCTGCTTAGCCCTTTTCTGAACCTTTTAGTGTTACAATGCCCATAACTTTTTCTACAAAAATGATATTAACAATCCGTAAATTGCTCCAGAAAATAGACATCCGTCGCTTTCCAGGCATATAAGGCTCATTCTCTCATTCATTTTGAGCTGTTCGTAACATGCTTCCAAAGTCAGCTAATCTGCACAAGTAGTTTTGACGAATTTGTTGGCTGTCCATGTTTCTCCTTTCCTTTTGCACACACATGCTTCATCATTTTGTTGGAAATGTGCCCTAAAACCAATCATATGATGATACTTTACGGACATTTCACATGTTAAACTAATCTAGTTTAAATATAAAGGGCAAAGATTATTGTTTGAGCCGTCTCATATAAATGTTATATGCTTAAATGATAAGTCCAAGGAATATGTGTTTGAGAGAATACGATCTAAAGAAGTTAGATTCATGAGACCATTCTTTCGTAGACACATCCTAAACGTTCATGATCATAGGATTGCCAATTGGGCATTGACAGTCCGTTAAGATCAGTACGTGTTGTGTCTTCTCTTAGGGAGAGTGACTAGTCTCGAGCCATTGGTGTGTGTGACATCAAGACAAGTACGTAGGTGCTCAATAGAGAATGAGTGCACTGAACACGATCAACGAAGAGTTCTCATATTCATGTCACATGAGAACTCATGGTTGGGATAATGCAAAGTAGTCATTTGACCTGAGGCATCACAGTTGTCTTGTGGTTAAGTCCTTGATCTTTGATTATGTCAAAGTCACTCCATCAGGAGGGTGTCCACGGCATAGTTGGGGTTAAGCCACTTAGCCATGGAGGCGAGTGAATGCGCAACAAGGGATCTCTAACCTTCAAACTGTTTGAGGGAGAATACTTTATGATATGATTAAGAATCTCTGGCTAGAGTATGAATGAGATTTAGGAAGTCGTTCCAAATCACATTCAAGGTAATCATATAAGCACACGAATCACATTGGATAGTAGACATGAATAAACTAAACTATCAAACCAAACAATGTGGTCAAGAGTATTGTATTAGAGAAAGACCGTATTGCATTTGTAATCCTAAACTGAATAGGTTCTCTACCTCTTCTGATTAGCTTGGGTAACCATGATATGCTGCTAGGTGTCACTCATGGTTTGTGGAAGCCCTAAACGTGTATAATCACTAAAGGGAGAATTGAAAGTAAGTTTCAATTCACAATCGATGTGAAATGGTTTTAATCGCCCACTGCCTCGCTAAAAGGAACCTAATGGATCGTACACCGTGTAAGGTGGAGATTGAAGAAACAATGGAGATGAGTAAGAATAATTTAATGGTTTAATTATTTTTGGCAAGGATTAATTAATAAGTTAATTAATCAAACGAATAAGTTCGTTACCTTTTCTCTCTAAAGAGGCCGGCCTCCTTGGGGGGTGCATCTAGCAATCCCACTACTCCAAGGTCACTCATTTCTTCTCCAATCTCACCTTGGTGTGGAGACTTAGAGGTTCTTAATTTTGGGAACTTGGAGAAACCTATTCTTCCATCCAAATCCATAGATTTTAGATGCAAGGAATGAAGGCCCTCTCTTTGGGTGATTAGCCTTTGCTTATGCAAAGAGGAATCTACAAAGGTATATATTTCTCAACTCAGTTTGATTTGAGTTGAATCTTGGTTCACCAATCTACTAGGCTTTGAATTTCATGGGTAATGTTTTGTTTTTGAGTGCATGTAAGCATGATTCCGCCTTTAATTGTTAATTGCATGCTATATGATGTTGCTCAAATGAACATGTTTTCACAAAATAATCCTTAACATTTCAGCCACAATCAACACATGTTCTCCATCACATGGCAGCTATGATGTTTGCTAGTTGTAGGTCACACACTTGCACACATTCTAATCTTCCCAAAACGTCCATCCTCATGTCTCCAAGTGCATGCAATCAATTTCAGCCCAAAATTGCTCCAAAATGCACTTTTCTTGCCAACTTTGTTATTAAGACCTACAAACATACGAAAATGACTTTAAACGCTAAAATAACTAAGGAAACACAACGTAAACGCACGAGAACAAGCCAATTAAGTCGCATAAATATGCTCCTATCAAATTCCCCCACACTTAGCTTTTGCTAGTCCTCGAGCAAAACAAAGAAATAAAACGAAACAAAACAAATAAAACACAATCTAAACCTTCCAACATTTGCCTCAGGGATTTCCAATGCACATGACATGTTAAAAATCATTATCCCCACAGATTTGAGTCATCTTTACACTTAAGCACATACTTAATCATAGTCACCATTTACTTGTTCACGATTTATCGATTAAAACAATGTTTTTGATGTAGTAACATGCCTTAGAGAATTTACTCAATTCCTTACAAAGTGTGCACTCAATTTTCACTTAGATTTTCTAACTACACACCCTATACTAGTCATATGTGAGAAGATTGATGTAGATATGAAAACTAAAACTCACATATATGTATTACAAAGAACGCAATTTCTGGAGTTAATAAGCATGTTTACATATGATCTCATGAATGGAATGCTACTACTTAGATGCGAGAACCAGTGACACCATATGCTCATACCAAATTCAAACTCCACAAATTGAAACACATAACACTCAAGATAGAAGTCAAGGGTTGTAACGGGGCTTGGGGCAATGGTTAACAAAGGAAAGATAGGGATAACAAACGATCCTAAGACAATAGCAAGCAAAGTAATGAAATCGAAACTTAGAATTCACTTTAGAATGCAGAAATCAACTTTTAACACAAAGGGAAGATTTGAGCAACACTTAGGGCCGAATTCAATGTTTTGGACCCTTTCTTCAACAAACAACACTTTAGAACTCTTTTTCATACATTTTCACAACTTTTCTTTTTCTTTTTTTTTTTTTTTTTGAATGTATTTTTCTTTTCTTTTCTTTTCTTTCCACCCGTGCCTATGGCACACTACTTACATGAGAAACACTTCCCCCACACTTGTTTTCTGCCAAACATTACTCAAAAGGAATTCAATTTGAATCATGCTTTACTATGCTTTAAGAACAAGGGTATGGATGGTCCTAATCTAGGCTAGGTGGAGATGATGTGATTAACAAAGAAAAACAGGCTAAACAAGGCTCAACGGGGTTTACACTTGAACATATAATGGCAATTTGGCTAAGGTGGTGGTCACTACACAACTTCTTCTTGAATATGTGTTATGCAAATCAATAGCATGCTTTGAATGAAATGGGCATGAATTATAGCATTTTCAACCAAGCATACACCAAAGAGTAAATCAAATTTTTATCCATGTTTATAACTCTCTTTAACAGTCATGTAATTAAAAACCAAATCCTCATTATTGTGTTGTAAGGTACCCTAATACACAAATAAACATACAAAAACAACTCTTTTTCGTTTTTTTTTTTTTAAACAATTTTTCAAATTTTTATGAGATTTTCGGATTTTTAAGTCAAAACACACTGAAACACTCCAAAACAGCTTAAAAACACTTAAAAGATCAAGGAACAACACTAGAAGTAATGGGTGATAAACTCCTACGAATTTCATGCAAAATGGTTACCCTCCCCACACTTAAATCAAACATTGTCCTCAATGTTTCAAGCATAAACTCACATAAAAACAAGCAAATAAACAAACAACGAATAAACATGACAAGTATAGCAAAGTAAAAACTAGACAAAGTAGAGTTTAAGAACGCAAATCTGGTTTTGGAGATAGGTGATCTTGTTGTCTTTCCACAGCTTTGATCTCGAACTAGTTCGGAATTCTAAGCGAGAGATATGAGAGTTCCTTGGTTTCACATCAGACTCCTTTTGCTGGGTTGATTTGATTGTGCAGTCTGCATTCTTCTCTGCTTGTTTTTTCTGCACAGCAGGCAGGCACGAGGTAGAGGTGTTGGTCTGTTTCTTTCTTCAATCTTTCCAAGTGCCCACCTATTGCTTTCTTTCTCCTTGTCCCTAGCTGAGGATGAATTGGCAATTTGTCTCCACATGCTTCGAGGTATCATTTTCACTTCCCTTATCTGTTCCCCAGGCAGATGTGGTAGACGAAGAGGAAGCATAAAATGATGAAGATGAGTACTTGAGAGCAAGGCTAGGTAAGCAATCAGGAAGGGGTTCCAGGCAGTCGGTTCCAGATCGGAAGATTGATACCAAGTGCTGGCTGATTGCTCTCTTTCTCCTTGTCATAAAACAACGACAAGGAGAAGGACAGGGAGAAAGCATGATATGAGATACTCTTGCTTTCAACCTTCATGATATGAAATACTTTTGCTTTGGATGGGTTGTTTTCAGAGGTACCCCAAGGAATAAGGAACACTGAGTGACTCGATAGGGTTTGTTGGAAAGGTATTCTTGGAGATGACAGAAGGTTATGTATGTCTGCCTTGCCATGGAGGGTGAAGGTCGACATTTATAGGAAATAATAACCGGTACTGTTCTTTTACTCCTGTCGGCAACCGTTTGATGATTGAACAGTAAACTTCACGTGTTTTCTACTTCAACAGAAATCGTCGACAGATTGCTCGTGATTTTCTCAAAGCTAACGAGGCTGAGAAAGACAGATGGTTGGAATCGGCGCTTCGACAAACTGCCCGTGATTTCCGCAAAGCTTTCTCTGCATGTGACAAGTGCTGACGAGGCTGAGAGAGACAGGCGCATCTTTGTTATCTGAGATCGATGCTTGGACAAATTTTTTGTGATTTTCGCAAAGCTGAGTTTGCGTGTGACGGGTGCTGATGAAGCTGAGAAAGCTGACACTCTTCGATATCTGGAATCGGTGGTTTGTGAGCAAGCCCAACTTTTGAGAAAGCTGGCGCCTCTTCGATTTTTGAATTGGCCTCTTTGAATTCTGAGCTCGCCTATTCAATCTCTGAAATCTCATCACATGTTGATTTTTATAGAGGTACGCAGGACGTTCAAAGCACACTTGAATTTCAACCAGTAAAAACTTCAATCTTGCACTTCTACGATCTTGACCTGTCCGACCTCTTCTTTCTTTTACACCTCTGAAAATGTCTGGCCCTTCCGACCGTCGTTTTGACTTGAACCTTGGTGAAGAGGCAGTCCCGCCTTCTCCAGATAACATATGGCGCCCATCCTTCATATCCCCTACTGGCCCCCTTACCGTTGGGGATTCGGTGATGTAGAATGACCTGACTGCTGCGGTGGTGGCCCGGAACCTTATCACTCCTAAAGATAACAGACTGCTTTCCAGACGGTCTGATGAGTTGGCTGTTAAGGAGTCTCTGGCTCTTAGTGTGCAGTGTGCGGGTTCTGTGTCCAACATGGCCCAACGCCTATTTGCTCGAACCCGTCAAGTTGAATCGTTGGCAGCTGAAGTGATGAGTCTCAAACAGGAGATTAGAGGGCTCAAGCATGAGAATAAACAGTTGCACAAGCTCGCACATAACTATGCCACAAACATGAAGAGGAAAATTGACCAGATGCAGGAAACTGATGGTCAGATTTTACTTGATGATCGGAGGTTTGTGGGTTTGTTCCAACAGCATTTGCCTTCATCTTCTGGGGCTGTACCGCGTAGTGAAGCTCCAAATGATCAACCTCCGATACCTCCTCCTTCTGTGGCCCCGCTGATTGCTGAGGCTCCTCCGACTGCTGAGACTTCTCCTAAGCAGCCTTTGTGAAGGCTCCCTCTTGTAATTGTCTGCTTAATGTTCCTTTTCTACAAAAATCAATGAAAAAGCATCTTGTTTACCAAAAATCCACACCAAAAGAAATCAAACAAGCAACAACTAAAAATGACAAACAAAGTAAAAAAAACGTAGTAAATAGAAGGTTTTTAGAAATGCAAAACCGATTGTGAAGCGATTCATAGATCTTCCTTATTTGAATACATGGGTTGCCTCCCAAGAAGCGCTTACTTTAACGTCGTGCAGCCAGACGAAGAACGCAATTACTCCCCATTGGAGCCCACGGCATGCAAGGAAATGTCTTCCACAACATGCTCCTCAAAATGCTCATAATAGGGCTTCAATCGATGCCCATTCACCTTGAATTCATGTCCCGTTTTCAAGCTTTGGATTTGGACTGCACCATGAACAAAAACACTAGTAATAACAAACGGTCCAATCCACTTAGAACGTAACTTACCGGGAAATAACCGTAGAGGGGAATTGAACAATAGTACTTTCTGCCCTATGGAGAATGTTTTACCTCGAATCATCTTATCATGGAAAACTTTAGTCTTCTCCTTGTAAATGCTAGCATTCTCGTACGCTTCATGCCTTATCTCATCAAGTTCATTTAGTTGCAACTTCCTATAACTCCCTGCGGCATTTAGGTCCATATTGAACTTCTTGACGGCCCAAGGAGCTTTGTGTTCCAATTCAATAGGGAGATGACACGACTTGCCATAGATGAGCCGAAATGGGGACATTCCAATGGGTGTCTTGTACGCCGTACGATATGCCTAAAGTGCATCATCTAACCGTAAGCTCCAATCCTTCCTTGTAGGCCCAACGGTCTGCTCTAGAATTTGTTTGATCTCTCGGTTGGAAACCTCAGCTTGGCCATTTGTTTGAGGATGGTAAGGTGTAGAAGCCTTGTGGGTGACATTGTACTTTTTAAAGAGTGCCTCAATGGTCCGATTGCAGAAATGTGAGCCTCCATCACTTATGAACACCCGCGGCATCCCAAATCTAGAGAAAATGTTAGTCTTGATGAAATCTGAAACCACTCTAGAATCGTTAGTACGGGTAGCTTTTGCTTCTACCCATTTGGAAACATAATCAACCGCAAGCAAAATATAAGTGAAACCAAATGAAGAAGGAAAAGGACCCATGAAATCAATACCCCAAACATAAAAAATTTCAACATTGAAAATAGGAGTTTGCGGCATTTGGTCCTTAGCACCGATGGTACCTGTCCTTTGACATCTATCACATGTTAAGCAAAACATTCTAGCATCTTTAAACAATGTAGGCCAATAAAAACCACATTCTAACACCTTGAGAGCTGTTCTTTGAGTGCCAAAATGACCCCCACATGCATAAGAATGACAAAAGGCTAGAATGGAGTTAAATTCAGAATTTGGTACACATCGTTTAACAATCTGATATGGGCAGTACTTCCACACATATGGATCATCCCAAACATAAAAACGTGCATCATGTTTAAGTTTATCATGTTGGGACTTGTTTAAGGTGTGAGGAACTTGCTTAGTCACCAAATAATTGACCAAATCAGCATACCAAGGGGTACTTACCTCAATGGACAGAAGTTGCTCATCCAGAAACATTTCTGAAATGGGAATGGGCTCTTCCTCACGCACCAACCTGCTTAGGTAGTCGGCAACCACATTGTCACTTCCCTTTTTGTCCTTAATTTCGATATCAAACTCTTGAAGTAAGAGCATCCAACGAATGAGTCGAGGTTTAGCTTCTTTCTTTGTGAACAAGTACTTCAAGGCTGCATGGTCAGTGAAGACAATGACTTTAATGCCAATTAAATACGGGTAGGCTCCAATCCGGTGGGACAATGATTGGTGCCGTAGTGAGTAGGTCCTTGAGATGGTTGAATGCTTGTTCACACGCCTCGTTGAACTCAAACGACACTTCCTTTTGTAGGAGACGGCATAAAGGTTGTGCAATCTTGGAAAAGTCCTTGATAAATCGTCGTTAGAATCCTGCATGACCAAGAAAAGAACGAACCTCTCTCACCGAAGTAGGAGAGGGTAAGTAGCGTACAAGATCTATTTTAGATTTATCAACTTCAATTCCTTTTTTCTGAGATTATATGACCCAAAACAATACCTTGTTTAACCATAAAATGGCATTTCTCCCAATTTAACACAAGGTTTGTTTCAACACAACGTTTCAAGATTAAAGTGAGATTATCTAAGCAATTATCAAATGAACTACCAAACACACTAAAATCATCCATGAATATCTCAATAATCCTTTCAACATAATCAGAAAATATGCTAACCATACACCTTTGAAATGTGGCAGGAGCATTGCACAAACCGAATGGCATGCGTCGATATGCAAACGTTCCAAAGGGACAAGTAAAAGTGGTCTTTTCTTGATCATCCGGGGCAATGACAATTTGATTATAACCAGAGTATCCATCAAGAAAACAATAAAAGGAATGACCCGCTAACCTTTCAAGCATTTGATCTAGGAACGGCAATGGGAAATGATCATTCCTTGTGGTGGCGTTTAGCTTCCTATAATCAATGCATACTCGCCAACCGGTTTGGATTCGTGTGGGTACAAGCTCATTCTCCGCATTCTCTACAACCGTCATTCCAGATTTCTTGGGCATGCATTGAATAGGTGAAACCCAACGGCTATCGGAGATAGGATAGATCACTTCACAATCAAGGAGCTTGATTATCTCCGTTTTCACAACTTCCATCATTTGAGGGTTGAGACGGCGTTGAGCCTCTCTAGTTGGTTTGGCCCCCTCCTCAATAAATATGTGATGCATGCATGTTGTAGGACTTATACCTTTGATATCGGCCAAGGTCCAACCTAGGGCAGATTTGAACTCCTTCAACACACGCACTAGTTTCTCTTCTTCTAGTGCCGTGAGGGATGAGGAAATGATGGCAGGTAGGGTCTCGTTTTCTCCCAAGAAAATGTACTTCAAATGGCTTGGTAATGGTTTGAGTTCAAGGACAGGTGCCTGAATTATTGACGGAAGCAACTTGTTAGTCGAAATGGGAATGAAATCGAAGTTAGGAGACTTACCACCATGCTTAGGTAATGACTCAAGGGCAGCAACCAACTCAATGAATTCCTCACTAGAAGCCACGGCATGGAATGATTCATGTGTGCGGTGGGTATGCATAGGGTCTCCATCCATGGTTTTGAGTTCCATGCCTCTTGTAATGACTTTTTCAAGCACATCGTCATTCAAATCTTCAAGATATCGCTGCGCCAAAGAGTTAATTATCTCAATAGAGACACATGAATGGTTCTCAATAGGGTACTTAATAGAATCTGAAAGATTGAAATTAACAACTTCCCCATCAAATTCCATGGACAAAGTTCCATTAAACACGTCAATTTTAGTCCGGGCCGTCTTCATGAATGGCCTTCCAAGAAGGATGGGCAATGAAGGGGTATGGTTCGATTCATCCATTTTGACAACATAGAAATCCGCCGGAAAGATTAAGTGATTTACCTGCACAAGAACATCTTCCAAAACTCCCTTTGGATAGGCGTTAGATCTATCGGCCAATTGTATGATTACACCATCATTTTTCAACACTCCTAAATTCATAGATGCATAAATTGAGTATGGCATAACATTTATAGAAGCACCTAAATCTAACATGGCAGATTCAAAGCGAGTGTTTCCAATGACACAAGGAATTGTAAAACTACCCGGATCTTTGCATTTGGGGGGTAGTTTGCGTTGCAAGATGGCGGATACATTTTCACCTACCTTGACAACCTCCTTGGTCGACATCCTCTTCCTAGTGGTGCACAATTCCTTTAGAAACTTGGCATATCTCGGGACTTGCTTGATTGCATCCAAAAGGGGTATGTTGACTTGAACTTTCCTAAATGTCTCAAGGATGTCCCTTTCAACTTCCTCCTTCTTTGTGTGCATAAACCTACTAGGAAAAGAGACATTCGAAGGAAAATCATTAGTAGGAAGTGAATTTGTTCAATTCCCGTCTACGGTACAATATGGCTTTTGCACTTTCGAAACCTCCTTTTGGATTTGGAATGGTAGAACTAGGGAGTTGGCCTGGGTCCCGAAATTTGCTCACAAAGTCTGCAATCTGGCCAATTTGTTTCTCCAATTGATCCACCCTTTTGTCTTGGCTTTGCATAGCTTTGGTTTGATTTTCTTGCCCCTGAGACAAGTTAGTTAGTAACTTAAGAAGTGTATCATTGTCTAGAGATGTACCTGAAGCATTTGGGGCAGATTGTTGTGGAACATGTGGGGGTGCGTATGCCTTGGTGAAAAACCCCGGGGGTTGTTGCCTAAAGCCTCCTTGTTGTTGGGGTTGTTGGGCCTCCCTCCACTTGAAGTTTGGATGGTCTCTCCAACCTGGATTATATGTGTTTGAATATGGATCGTTCCTCGGTTGGTTTTGGCCTTGAAATCCAATTGCGTTAGCGCTCTCCCATCCACCATTCTCAATGAGTTGAGGGCACTTTTTCGAGGCATGTCCTTGGATAGAACATACGCCACACACCATTGGCCCTTGCATCCTCATTCCTTCGGCCATCTGAGACACAATGGAAGTAAGATTAGCTAATTGTGAATGAATGTCGGATGTGGAACTTACCTCATGCACTTGTTTCCGTGGGGGTCCTCTTTGGCCAACGCCTTCGTATTGTTGAGCGTTCAATCCTCGATTAGTAATCAAGATCTTGGCAGCCATGGGTGTTTTGTCCACTAATGCTCCACCTGCCGAGGCATCGAGCATTTGACGTTCAAGTGGGAGGAGCCCCTCGTAGAAGTATTGTAGAAGTAACTCCTCCTTCATCTGATGCTGTGGACAAGAAGCAACAAGTGATTTAAAACGTTCATAATAAGTGGGAAAAGACTCACCTTCCTCTTGCTGAATACCACTAATCTTTTTACGTAGGAGAATGATTCGAGAAGTTGGGAAAAACTTCTCCAAAAACGCCCTCTTCATACTCTCCCAAGATATGACAGTTCCGGGAGCTAACTCGTAATCTTTGGCTTTATCCATTAAAGAGAATGGAAAAGCCTTCATCTTCAAAATACTTCCGTCGACGTTAACCGGAGTCATGCTTGAACAGACCACTTCAAATTCTTTTAAATGCTTGTTCGGATCCTCCATGGACAGCCCATGGTATTTTGGAATGTGGTGGAGCAAACTTGACTTTAACTCGAACTCGTCCGTCTTCCCTAGGGTAGCCATGGGGTATTGGATGCATAGGGGGCGGCATTGTCCAATCCCGAAGCGGAAAGCTCCTTGATTGTTCTATTGTCCACTGCCATGTTGGGATCTTCCTCTACAACTTGTGTCGTGGGCTCTTCTTGCTCTTCTACTTTGTCTTTTCGAAGATCTGGTGCAGGTTGAGATGGTTGAGGTTCTTGTTGATTCCTTGCTCGTCTCAAAGTTCGTTCAAAATTGTCGTCAAAGTCACGGATGTGCTTATGAATAGGTTGAGAACTTCGAGTCATAAACCACCTAAAATTTGATGCGAAAATTAACTTAACAAGTCAAGTCATCAACTAGGAACAAAAATACATGAAAGAAAAAAAAATAACAAGGGATTAGCAAAATTGCTAATCCCCGGCAACGGCGCCAAAAATTTGATGCGAAAATTAACTTAACATACAAATTAAACCCTTTTGTTGTCAAATTGTAGTAATAATGCAAGTAGGGATCGTTCTAAACCAGGGATTAGGAGGGCTTGCTAAAACCTCTAAACTAACTCAAAAACATAAAAACAAAGTTAAAAACATTTGAATAGACTTAAAGAACTCAAAACAGGTTCACAAAACTCAGAATAATTTAAAGACACTCAAAACTGCCTAAAAACACAAACTAGGCAGTTTCTGACTCTAACACAACTTTGGACGAAATTTGGGTTTTGACTTGACTCAGAACACTCTAAAACACAAACAAAACAGATTTTAAACACTTTGAAACAAGAAAGTAAAAGGGGGATTTGAGTTTTGATGAATTTGAAACAAATAAACAAGTTATAAAACTAGGCAGATTGTAAAACGAATTTAAGAAATAAGATGATGGATGGATTAGTTAGAGGTCCGTTCTTCACAAATGACACACTTGTATATGAATTGATTTCCAATTGCTTTTCAATAAACTATGATGCTCAACACCCCAGATTAATTAGGTACGCTTTAATTAATCCTCAGATTTTCCTAATTTCATTGAATTGGATGATTGCATACAACAACCCAAAGCATTCCCCACAAGTTCCCTACATGAATTGCATAATAGAGATATAAGCAAGAATCATTAAGTTCTATGAAAATCATAAGCATTGACGAAACACTTGTAACTATGAATTGCATGAAACTTATGCCAAGAATTCAATTAACGCGATTGTGATAAACAACCTTCACTACTCATGAATATAAACTTGTAACGATTAGGTGAAACTCATTTATATTCTAGCATCTAATTCATGCATGAAAACTAAGTATGCATCCTTAATAAACATACAAGAATCAGTTATGAATAAAATAGATAATTGAATTGCAATCACAACTTATCAAATCACAATTGGAAGAAATCAATTTAAATCTCAAGCATGTTCATGGCTTCAAACTTCCCCCTAACTAAATAGGGGGTTAGCCACTCATAATTGCAATAAAATTAGAAAATAACAAAGTAGACATTGAAAGCAAGAACGAAGTACACCTAAAACGCTCCAAAGTTCCAAACTTGAAACGCCAAGGACCTTTGTTTTCACCATCTTGTTGTAGCACAAGTGTCTAGGATGTGTATGGATATATGGATAGAATGGATTTGCACGACATGGAAAATGGAAATGTATGGAGATGTGTTTGAATGTATGGATGAAATGGAATGGAGCTCAAGGCAAGGGACTTGTGTTTGTGAATGAAGTTCTTTTGATGGATCAAGATCTTTTTTTTGGAAGGGGAATGGTGGATGTATTTATAGGCAAAGGAGATGACCACTTCAATTCCTTGCATGTGCAGATTGCATAAGTGTGTGCTGTCTATGTTTCTCCTTTCCTTTTGCACACACATGCTTCATCATTTCAGCCAAATCTGCTTAGCCCTTTTCTGAACCTTTTAGTGTTACAATACCCATAACGTTTTCTAGAAAAATGATATTAACAATCCGTAAATTGCTCCATAAAATAGACATCCGTAGCTTTGTAGGCATATAAGGCTCATTCTCTCATTCATTTTGAGCTGTTTGTAACATGCTTCCAAAGTCAGCTAATCTGCACAGGCAGTTTTGACGAATTTGTTGGTTGTCCATGTTTCTCCTTTCCTTTGCATATGGGTGTGTCTTCTCTTTCTAGCTGTGAATTTCCACTTGCTCCAAAGCCAAATGAGTGCAATTATAACCCCATTTGCTGCTGAGTGTTGATGACAAAGCAAAACTGATGCGAAAATTACTTGACACACAAATTAAACCCTCTTTTTGACAATTGTAGTATATGTATAAGTAGGGATCGTTCTGGACCGGGGATTAGGAGGGCTTGCTAATAACCTCTCACTTGACTCAAAAATATAAGAAGAAACTTAAAAACACAAAAGTAGGCTTTAAAACACTAAACTAGACTCAAAGAGTTCAAAACAAACTTAAGCACACTTTGATACAAGAAAATAAATTGGGGTATTGGTTTTGGTTGTGATTGAGATAAAAAGTAAAACTAAATATATGGTTGATGGATTAGTTAGAGATCCATTCTTCACACATGACACACTTGAACATGAATTGATTTTCAGTTGTTCTTTCAATAAATTGTAAATTTCAATACTCCAGATTAACCGTGAACAGCACTTTTTTAACCCTCAGTTTTTCCACAAGTTATTGGGTTGGATGATTGCATACGACAACCCAAAACATTCCCTACAAGTTCCCTACATGAATTGCATAATAGAGATACAAGCAAGAATCATTAAGAAGATCTGCTGCGTTCGTGCTTCTGACAATCTCTCTCCATTTCCTGCGTACTGACTTGCTGCCTAGGGCAGCTCCACCTCACTGACCTCTCTCCTGCACAGCAGCAAGTGCTGCTTATTTCCTTCCCGTCAGTTTCACGCCTCACGCTGCCAAATGGCAGCCTCGCGTCTGACCAGCCCTCTCTTCTTCCTTTGTCTCGCCTTCTGTCCTCTACTGCAACACGCAGCTTGCCCTTATTTTTTTATATTTTTTTTTCTTTCTTTTCTCAGCTGCCCCAAGCAGCCTTCTTCCCTGCCAATCCCGTATGACTATCCCATACTTCCCATTTTCTTTTCGAGCTGCCCAAAGGGCAGCTCCCCCTTTTCCCGTTTCTCACTCCCCCTGGACTCCCGTTCTCCCCTCGCTTCTTCTTCTTTTTCTATCCCTCCTTCCGTCAGCCTTCTATTCTTCTATTTTATTAATCCTCTCCACTCCTCAGTGCCATCTATCATTCTTCTGACCCCCCAAGACAGCCCCGCTTTTCTTCTTTCTTTCTACATTCCGCTCTAATTCCCTGTCATCCACGCCAGCTGCCAAAGGCAGCTGTTTTTTTATTCTTTCTGCCTTTCTCACCTACTTGGCCTCTTCATTTTGTCTGCCCGTTTCTTTTCTTATTCTTCTGGCATCTTACACTAGCTGCAAGTGCAGCTTTCATTTCTTTTGTTTATTAGCTGCACACACACCTACCGCACTTCACAAATGCCATTCACCAACTCCCTCTATATATAGATATATATGTGATATATATATATATATTATTTATATATCTATATCTATTTATATGTATATATATTATATAAATATATATTTTATGCTCTCCATTATTTTTCTAGTGGTCCACCCGTGTTCCACTATTTTCTGTTTATTATTTAAAACTCATTTGTGCTATTTTTATTTTCTTTGCATAACAAATCCTATAAACACAAAAATAACGTAAATAGCTCAAAAATATAAGGAACTAACTAAGAAAAGACGAGAGAATTTGAAGTAAAAATATATATAAATATGATCCGATCAAATACCCCCATACTTAGCTTTTGCTAGTCCTCGAGCAAAACAAAGAAACCATGAAAAAATACTAACATGAAAAACATTAGTTTCCCCATATGTGACCCTCATAGAATTTCATTTGAGAACACAAATCATCAAGAATCATAGCTAGCACCAAACAAGTTAATCCAAGTTCATCTTCCTTATTCAAATATTAGCAGTAATCTTTGAATCATCCTTGAAGTGTAGTGTGTGAGATAGCCATGCTAATGCAATTTCAAGTTTTTATTTTTAAAATCATCATATGCAAACTAACGACCTTCTCACTTCTCACGGGATATACACTCAATCACATATGTGTTTAGTTTTAATGTGTTTCGCTCAAAGAATCAAATGTGAAATTTCTACCATAAGCTTGCATAAAGATCTCATCTCCACAATCATAATTGCAAAACTTAAATCAAGAGGACTTTTATTGGATGTAATGAGGCTTAGGGATAGGGTTATTGAAACGAAAGAATAGGAAAACACAAGTTCCAAGCTAAATTGCAAGCAATTCTTTTCTTTAGATTTATAAGAACTCAAGCTCTCCAGAAATGAAAGAATAGGTAAACACAAGTTCCAAGCTACATTGCAAGCAATTCTTTTGTTTAGATTTATAAGAACTCAATCTTTCTAGCGATTCTTCTAGCACCTCCAACCAAATCCAAACATGAAATACCCCCACACTTATTCTTTTGCCAAACACCTTCAAAGTACTTCACAAACATTTCTCATAAGACAATCTCACATTGCTCACTAGCTTGCTTGGAAAGGGTAAGGAAAAATGTTTCAGGTATAAGGGTAGACATATTTGGTGATAAGAAATAAAAGGCTCAACATACACGGCTCAAATTGGCAAGCTAATGATATCATTTTTATTTGGGAAACATGGTTATTTGGGCCATAGTGGTAAACCTAATGCCTCTATCATTTCCAAGTTCATGCAATCAATGACAAACATTTCGAAAGATCGTTACGCAAGTTCTAGAGATGAATCTCACATAAGTTCATCACACATGAAAGAATAGGAGTGTATGAAAAATGCACACACTTTCAATCGGCTCAAAAACTCACATAGGATGTATATGGTCACTAAATTCACATATGAAGCTTTAAGTCATACTTTAGTTTCACATTAACAAGGCTATGTGCATTTGGTTTTTCAAAGATGGTCAAACATGTACAAAACTAACAAGAGAATTAGGAATTTCACAAAACACATGTTAACTAAGTTCTTGATGATCATGGTTCAAATTTGATCCAATTATATCATTGGGTCGGGAAACTAACAAAAATCTAATTCAAAACAAAAA
>VIEB01000047.1:496426-526385 GCA_006547085.1 Malus baccata | reverse complement strand
CTTTTCTTACACTAGCTGCAAGTGCAGCTTTCATTTCTTTTGTTTATTAGCTGCACACACACCTACCGCACTTCACAAATGCCATTCACCAACTCCCTCTATATATAGATATATATGTGATATATATATATATATATTATTTATATATCTATATCTATTTATATGTATATATATTATATAAATATATATTTTATGCTCTCCATTATTTTTCTAGTGGTCCACCCGTGTTCCACTATTTTCTGTTTGTTATTTAAAACTCATTTGTGCTATTTTTATTTTCTTTGCATAACAAATCTTATAAACACAAAAATAACGTAAATAACTCAAAAATATAAGGAACTAACTAAGAAAAGACGAGTGAATTTGAAGTAAAAATATATATAAATATGATCCGATCAAAAACACAAAAGAAGTGCCTTTACTTTCTCATTTTATTAGTCAAATTTGCTTAGCCCTTTTCTGAACCTTTTAGTGTTACAATGCCCATAACGTCTTCTAGAAAAATGATATTAACAATCCGTAAATTTCTTCAGAAAATAGACATCCGTAGCTTTCCAGGCATGTAAGGCTCATTCTCTCATTCATTCTGAGCTGTTCGTAACATGCTTCCAAAGTCAGTTAATCTGCACAGGCATTTTTGACGAATTTGTTGGTTGTCCATGTTTCTCCTTTCCTTTTGCACACACATGCTTCATCATTTCAGCCACAATCAACACATGTTCTCCATCACATGGCAGCTATGATGTTTGCTAGTTGTAGGTCACACACTTGCACACATTCTAATCTTCCCAAAACGTCCATCCTCATGTCTCCAAGTGCATGCAATCAATTTCAGCCCAAAATTGCTCCAAAATGCACCAAAATGCACTGTTCTTGCCAACTTTGTTATTAAGACCTACAAACATACGAAAATGACTTTAAACGCTAAAATAACTAAGGAAACACAACGTAAACGCACGAGAACAAGCCAATTAAGTCGCATAAATATGCTCTTATCAGTGAGAAATGTAACATCTTCATAGATCATAAGAGTCTTCAGTATCTTTTTACTCAGGGATCTTAATCTTCGACAGCGAAGGTGGATTGACTTGCTTAGTGACTATGATTGCACGATTGAGTATCACCCTGGTCGTGCAAATACAGCGACAGATGCACTTAATAGGAAGACTCTAGCTAGACTTAATGCCATTTATGATTGTCATGTTCCTCTTCTTGCAGATTTAAGGTCCACTGGAGTGGAGTTAGGAGTGGAAGATCGAGAGGAAGCCTTATTTGCAAATTTTCAAGTCAAGCCAATTTTAATTGATTGTGTGGTTGAAGCCCAGATGAATGATGAAGAGACCCAGGAAATAATTCAAACAAGGAATCGAGGGAAGAAGAAAGACTTCAGAATTCGAGAAACTGATGGCATGCTTATGCAAGAGAGTAGGATGTATGTGTTGAATAATATGGAATTAAAGAAGGCAATTCTTGATTAAGCGCATATTTTGGCATATGCAATGCATCCAGGAAGTACCAAGATGTATCGTACCATTCGGCCATTTTATTATTGGCCGGGTATGAAAAGAGAAATTTCTAAGCATGTGAGTAGGTGTGCTATTTGCCAACAGGTTAAAGCTAAAAGGAAGAAGTCGTTTAGGTTGATGCAGCCACTTCCCGTTCCACAATGGAAATGGGAAAATATTACCATGGATTTTGTGTATAAGCTTCCTCATACACAAAATGGTTATGATGGCATTTGGGTGATAATTGATCGGCTTACTAAATCTACACATTTTATTCTTGTGAGGGAAAAGTATTCTCTAAGCCGATTAGCTAAATTATTCGTATCGAAGATTGTGAAGTACCATGGAGTCCCAGATAGCATTATCTTAAATCGTGATCCTAGATTTACTTCCAAGTTTTGGATAGCATTCTAGGAAGCTCTTGGTTCGAGATTATTTTATAGTACAACATATCATCCTCAAACAAATGGACAATCAGAGAGGACTATTCAGACGTTAGAAGATATGCTGAGATCTTCAGTGTTTCATTTTGGTAATGTTTGGCATAAGCGGCTGGATTTAATGGAATTTGCCTACAACAACCGTTTTCATTCCAGTATTGGTATGTCACCTTTCGAGGCTATTTATGGTAAATCTTATCACACACCCTTATGTTGGTCAGAGGTTAGTGAAAGAGTTTTGGTGGGTCCTGAGATAGTGGAGGAGACTACTCAAAATATTCAGGTGATTAAGTCTAACCTGAAAGCGACCCAGGATTATCAGAAGAGTCTAGCAGACAGACATGCCACTGATCGGATATATAATGTAGGTGATTGGGTATTTCTGAAGCTATCACCATGCAAAGGTGTTGTGCGGTTTAGAAAGAAAGGCAAGCTAAGTCCTAGGTACATTGGACCGTATATGATCACCGAGCAAGTGGGTGAGGTTGCATACAAGCTTGAGTTGCCTCTAGAGTTATCCAAAGTGTTCGATGTTTTTCATGTCTCTATGCTTCGTCATTATATCTCAAATCCTTCTTATGTGATACCTCCTCAACCTTTGGAAATTAATTCAGATTTGACTTATGATGAGGAGCCAGTGACTATTTTGGATTGGAAAGATAAGGTCCTGAGAAATAAAACTGTATGCCTAGTGAAGGTTTTGTGGAGAAATCACTCAGCAAAGGAAGCCACCTGGGAGACAGAAGATCAAATGAGGGAGATGTATCCACAATTTTTTTATGGTTAGTGGATGTATTGTTGCGTATAAATTTCGAGGACAAAATTTCCTTAAGGGGGTAGATTTTGATAGCCCATCTCGAATTATTTTATTGATGGCGTGAAATGTCAATTTTGCCCTTGAGTGTTGGATTGTGAGTTTGTGAAATAGGCCAATTATCTTAAGTCCTAATTGTTTAGACCCAATTAGGACTAAGTTTCCTTTTGTTTTTGGTTGGTGACCCAAACTGGACCACACACAGACCTACACAAACACACCCGTTGACCCTTTCTCTTTCTCCTTCTCAGATTTCCTACCATTTCCGTACAAACTATACGGTCAACCTCAAAACCCTTCAACCAGTCACGGATCGAGGTTTTCGTTGGTGTCTTTGGACTCCTTACAAGTTTAGGAGTTTAGTGGTAACATTTTTAGGACGCGAAGCCATCGGAAAACCCGAGAACTAGAAACCCAGATTCGAGGTACTGTTCATGCACACTTAAATGTGGAGTTTTTGGAAGATTCTAAGATTATAGGAAGCTTTAGATCATCTTCACGAAGCTCAGAGAAGAAAAATGAAGTGATTTGGACGTCAGGAAGTTAAGTTTCGACGAGTTGCAGGTTTAGCCGGATTATCAAGGGATTTTCCAGTGAGTTTCTATCAGTTTTAGGACTTTTGAAAGGTAAGGTTTTGTTCTACTCGTTGTAAGCTTCATTTTGGTACAAATTTCATGGATTTTGGTTGTGTATCGACTGAGATATAAAGGTTTGAAAATTTCCCAATTTTCTAGCGACGGCAACGGTCACTGGAGTTCGAAGGAAGAAGACAGAGAATATTTCGTCAAACTTGACGGAATATTCTAACGGTGTCAGGTTAGTTTTAACAGAATATAGTACTTTTGACAAAATATTCCCTAACGGCGTTAACAGTTCCGTCAGTCTGCCTGGCACGTGCCCGTACGTGGGCAGCACGTCTGGGTGTGCCTTTGCTGGCGAGTGACAACTCCAACAATTTTTCTAAAAATATGGGGATGTTCCTGAGGTTGAGTAGGCCATGGTGGTATATTCAAATACTCCATTTGAGAATTGTATGAGAAGTTATTTCCTACTTTTGGTTATGTGCTTTAAATAACGTTTATTCAGTTATATCGCATATAGGTGAGACCTATCCTGAGGACGAGCGCCACCAATCGAGGCTCGGGGGCTACGACCTTTCGACATACCAGTGAGTGAGCTTTTGATTTTCCTTATATACCTATATACTTGAGATTTTTCCCAGAAAATATGTTTAAATGAATATATGTTTTGAAAATGCCATGCAAGTATCTATATGTTTTAATTATGCATTAGTAGTTGCATACATGATTGGTGCTGCGGACGCACAGGTAAGTGCCAGGTATGTTTATAAATTAAAGATGTGAGATTAATTCAGTTATGCGAGTTATGATGTGATGTGATGAGAGCTCATAAACTTGCACCCGGTGTTAGTGCTCCCGCCTAGAGTTAGGGTACAATCCTTCACGTGATGTTCACCTCCCACACTGTATGCTCACCTTGGATCCAAGTTAGGTGCACAGGCTTGTCGTACATACCACTTTAGGTGGTTTCAACTCATAGGTGACCTGCGATCATTCGCACAGCCTCCACGGATCATAGCACTAAAGCATATTTACTTTACACCTAGTTTTGTCATACAGAAACTGTAGGTGGTTTCAACTCTTGTGCAGGATTTGATTTGATATGATTGAAATTGGTTATGAGCTATATACTTAGCAGTGTAGTTTGAGTTAGAGAGATTTGGCTAATGCGATATTTGACATTTATATATTTTGCCTGGTTTACCTATAGCATTGCATTGAGATACTTTGGCATGGTATACTTCTATGGATTTTCATCTTGAGAATGATTTCGGATATAGCTTATTATTATTATTATTTTCTGGGAAATTATACAGGTTTTACGGCAAGGGGTTAGAACTTTGAGAATTAAATGATTTTGGAAAAGCTTTGTTTTTGCCCACTCACACTTTCTGTTTTGCGCCCCTCCAGGTTTTAGGTAGAAGTGCTTTAGTGGATCACAAGGATTCTTACGGGGGTTCTGACAGAACATCACTATGTAGGATCATCCTCGGGTGTTGTGTTATTAATACTTGTCCTGCTTGACTGTACTTAGACTACTTATGCTGTGGTTGTGTATTTCACACTTAATCTTGTGCTAGCACTCTAGTTTAGCTAGTACTCTAGTTGATTTGGATTTTATTCTCTTGTATTTCTCTATATCTATTGCTTCCGCACTGTGCACATGGTTACTTCACTCTCATGTGACGGCCAGCATGCCCTGATTTAGGTCGAGGTGTGTCAATTAATCTATTACAAAGTATTAAATGTGCAAGGATATGCAAAATGAAAGAGTTTTTTTTTTTTCCCCAAGGTTGTGAAGCCTTTCTCAAAAGTTTAAAGCTTGCCAATGGAACTCAAACCTTGCATGTTATTCCTTTTACAAAATCCTCAATTTTTATTGATCATCATGACATAAGAGTTTGTGGTATGCACTAGTGTAAATATTTTAAATTGAAGATCGAATTCATTCATTGTATTCATATAGGGTCAAGGAGTGTAGCTATAAAAAATCATGAAAATTGGAGTTAAAATAATCGTTAAATCGTGATTTTTTGTTGATAACTGTCAAAAAGTTTTGTCCCGTTATTTGATGTCTGAAAGTTTGTTTTTTGCGATTTTTGGTGTATGCGATCTTGAAGCATATACAAACAAGCTTGTCAGTTGGATCGTTGAAATTAGTTTCGTAGAATGCGTATCCCATCAACACAATATATTCACTAACACTTAGAGTTTATTTAAACTTTCTCTAAGTATAACATAAGATTTTGTGGTATCCATTAGTGTAATATTTTAAATTAAAGATCGAGTTCATTCATTGTATGCATATAGGGTCAAGGAGTGTAACTGTAAAAAATCATCAAAATCAGAGTTAAAATAACCGCTAAATCATGATTTTTCGTTGATAACCGTCGAAACGTTTTGTCCCGTTACTTGATCTCTGAATGTTTTCTTTTTGCAATTTTTGGCGTATGCAATCTCGATCTATATAAAAACATTTTTTACGGTTGGATCGTTGAAACTAGTTTCGTAGAGTGCATATCCTAACAAAAGATTCACTAACACTTAAGAGTTTATTCATACATTCATGAAGTATAACATAAGATTTTGTGATATCCACTAGTGTAAATATTTTAAATTGAAGATCGAGTTCATTCATTGTATTCATATAGGGTCAAGAAGTGTAACTGTTAAAAATCATCAAAATCGGAGTAAAAATAACCGTTAAATCGTGATTTTTTGTTGATAACTGTAAAAAAGTTTTGTCCTGTTACTTGATCTATGAATATTTGTTTTTTACAATTTTGGCGTATGTGATCTTGAAGCATATATAAACAAGTTTGCCGATTTGATCATTGAAATTAGTTTCGTAGAATGCGTATCCCATCAAAACAATAAATTCACTAACACTTAAGAGTTTATTCATACTTCGATTAAGTATAACATAAAATTTTGTGCTAGTGTAAATATTTTAAATTGACAATCGAATTCATTCATTGTATTCATATAAGGTCAAGGAGTGTAACTGTAAAAAATCATGAAAATCGGAGTTAAAATAACTGTTAAATTGTGATTTTTCGTTGATAACTGTCGAAAGTTTTGTCCCGTTACTTGATCTCTGGATGTTTATTTTTTGCAATTTTTGGCGTATGCGATCTTGAAACATATACAAATAAGGTTGACGGTTGGATCGTTGAAATTAGTTTTGTAGAAAGCGTATCCCATCAAAACGATAAATTCACTAACACTTAGAGTTTATTTATACTTTCATTAATTATAACATAAGATTTTGTGATATCCACTAGTTTAAATATTTTAAATTGAAGATCGAATTCATTCATTGTATTTGTTTGTACCATACTTGACCAATCTCGAAACTACTAAGCACCAGTCAACGTTATATCATCAAGGACCTAGAAGAGTTTCCCTCCAACCAGGAGGCTAATCACAGCGCGACACGTGTCGACATCAGAAGCCAATCATAACGCGACACGTGTTAACATCAGAAGCCAATCACAACACGACACGTGTCAATGTCAGAATGAAACTAGAAACTCTCTTCTATAAATAGAGATCATTCTCTCACAATATTTACTAATGCCATTTTGTACTAAACTATTCACTAGAACTCACAAAAGGAGAGCTTGAACCTATGTATTTATGTAAACCCTTCACAATTAATGAGAACTCCTCTACTCCGTGGATGTAGACAATCTAGGTGAACCACGTCTATCTTGTGTTTGCTTCTCTGTCTCTATTCATTTATATACTTATCCTCACTAGTGACCGAAGCAACCAAGTGAAGGTCACAAATCCTGACACATTCTGTTGTACCAAAGTCCTCACTGATTTTGTTCATCAACATTTGGCGCCGTTTGTGGGAACGACACTTATTCCCACTCTCTTCAGTTTTGTCAAGCTGGTTTCCACCGCTCGTACACTTTCTTTTGGCCAAGCATCTCTCTCCGACATGGGGAGCGAAAGAAGCCATAGCATACAAAATGACACCCCCCTTAGACCTAGTATGAAGCAACGAAAGCAGGAAGGAAATAGAGTTACTCTTCAAGCTAAAGTCGATGAGCTAGAGGTTCAGAACAACAAGATAGCGATGAAGAATAAGGTCCTCCAGGAACAATATGAAAAACTTTTTGAGATGCTTCACAAGGCTATGCATGCTCAAACACATAAGCTCGTCACCCTTGTTGAGATCAACAATCATCGGAATGCCCCCCAACACGGAGGGTCACCGATATCCAACATGGACATCCTTGATACGGATCGAGCTACACATCAATGTGATAATCAACAGGAGACTTCTCTCAACCTAGCTGCTTCAACCCGAAGCAGAAGTAGAGGAAAGCACCTCCTCACAAAAGGAGTGGAAGGATCAAAAGCCGTCTATCGCGATTGTCGAGACTTCCTAAAGCAACGTCGAGAGAATCTCATCCACATAAGCTCGAAGATTAATGACCCAAGAGTTTCTGAAAGACTCGATCCTATTCCACGACCCAGGCCAGTAGCCAATCTAGGGAATGGGCAACAGGTTCCAGAAGAACATGAAGGTACAAGGGACTCGAAAATATTCCAACATACTCACTCTAGAAGTCAGTGTGGCGAGTCCAAGGAAAAATCACGCTATCTTGATCAAACTTTCCTACTTCCAAGAGGCGATGGGGACTTACGGAAGAAAACTTCAGTGGTGCACAACTCCACTCAGGACCCCCTTGTCCTACAGCTTATGGAGGAAGTAAACAAGTTGAAGGCTGAACGTCAAGCCGAGATACCTGACTGGAACCAACCCAGGCCTGGCCCCCTCACAAGAAGGATCCTCAACACCGCCTCCAAGCGAGGACAAAGCAGAAGCTTGACTTACAACTCTATACTGGAAGGGAAGACCCGATTGAATACCTTAACCTCTTTGAGTCCACCATGGTATACCGGAGACACACCGACGAAAAACAATGCCTTCTCTTCCTCTCCACCCTCTCTGGCGGAGCTTTAAACTGGTATTGCCGTCTTCCACCTGAGACAGTAAACTCATTTGAAGAGTTGAGGAAGCTGTTTGTCTCTTAACACATCTTCCAAACCGATCGCTTGCATTCCGCAGATGACTTGTACACTATTCGCCAGAAGCCGGACGAGTCATTACGAAAGTATGTTGGCCGCTTCAGCCATGAGTATTCTCGCTGCGCTGAGGCAGATGACAAGACCGCCCTCAAGGCTTTCACGGCAGGCTTACGTGACTGTTCTTCAAGTACATGATCAATGCCAACACTTGAAAGACTTACTCTGAGGTGATGGCCCAAGCTTACAACCATGCCTCCGCCGAGGCAATGACATATCAAGGGAAACCCCCTACAGTTACCCCTTATCAGCAAGTAGGGAGTGGAGGCCAGATTCAACCGAACGAGAAGACTTCAACCTTCCAAACAGTAGCAGCACACCCCCTGCCTCATTTAATGCTTAGCCAAGTCAGCAGACATATTAATCCCAGAGCAAAAGGAAATGGGCACTATCGCGATAACTCAGGATATCGTCACAATAACGCCTGTCCCCAGGCAGTCAACGCAGTAGGCCAATCACGTGTCAAGATAGACCTGATGCGATGAAAGTTAAGCATTCAAATTAAACCCTTTTGTTGTCAAATTGTAGTAATAAAGCAAGTACGGATCGTTCTAAACCGGGGATTTGGAGGGCTTGCTAAAACCTCTAAACTAACTCAAAGACATAAAAACAAAGTTAAAAACGTTTGAATAGACTTAAATAACTCAAAACAGATCCACAAGACTCAAAATAACTTAAAGACACTCAAAATTGCCTAAAAACACAAACTAGGAAGTTTCTGACTCTAACACAACTTTGGACGAAATTTGGTTTTTTGACTTGACTCAAAACACTCTAAAACACAAACAAAACAGATTTTAAACACTTTGAAACAAGAAAGTAAAAGGGGGATTTTAGTTTTGATGAATTTGAAACAAACAAACAACTTATAAAATTAGACAGATTGTAAAACGAATTTAAGAAATGAGATGATGGATGGATTAGTTAGAGGTCCGTTCTTCACAGATGACACACTTGTATATGAATCGATTTCCAATTGCTTTTCAATTAACTATGATGCTCAACACCCCAAATTAACCGTGATGCACAAATTAACCCTCAGATTTTCCTTTACTCATTGAGTTGGATGAATGCATGCAACAACCCAAATCATTCTCTAAAAGTCCCCTATATGAATGCATAATAGAGATACAATCAGAGATCATTACGTTCAATGAAAATCATAAGTGTTGACGAGGCAATTATAACTATGAATGCATGATACATTTGCCAAGAATTCAATTAACGCGATTGTGATAAACAACCTTTACTACTCATGAATATAAACTTGTAACGATTAGGTGAAACTCATTTATATTCTAGCATCTAATTCATGCATGAAAACTAAGTATGCATCCTTAATAAACATACAAGAATTAGTTATGAATAAAATAGATAATTGAATTGCAATCACAACTTATCAAATCACAATTGGAGGAAATCAATTCAAATCTCAAGCATGTTCATGGCTTCAAACTTCCCCCTAACTAAATAGGGGTTTAGCCACTCATAATTGCAACAAAATTAGAAAATAATAAAGTAGACATTGAAAGCAAGAACGAAGTACACCTAAAACGCTCCAAAGTTCCAAGCTTGAAACGCCAAGGACCTTTAGAAAATAATAAAGTAGACATTGAAAGCAAGAACGAAGTACACCTAAAACACTCCAAAGTTCCAATCTTGAAACGCCAAGGACCTTTGTTTTCACCACTTTGTTGTAGCACAAGTGTCTAGGATGTGTATGGATATATGGATGGAATGGATTTGCACGGCTAAGAGATGAAAGTGTATGGATTGGTGAGATGTAGTATGGCTAGATGAATGGATGGAGGTCACTATAAGGAAATTGTGTTTGTGAATGAAATGAAGCTCTTTTGATGGATCAAGATTGTACTCCGTTGGAAGGGGGGTGGTGGATGTATTTATAGGCTAGGGAGAGGACCACTCCATTTCCTTTGCATGTGCAGATTGCATGGGTGTGTGTTGTCCATGTTTCTCCTTTCTTTTTGCACACACATGCTTCATCATTTCAGCCACCAATTCACCCATTTTCTGCCCATGTTTCTCCTTTCCTTTGCATGTAGGTGTGTCTTCTCTTTCTAGCTGTGCATTTCCACTTGCTCCAAAGCCAAATGAGTGCAATCATAACCCCATTTGCTGTTGAGTGTTGATGACAAAGCAAAACACAAAACAAGTGCCTTTACTTTCTCATTTTATTAGCCAAATCTGCTTAGCCCTTTTCTGAACCTTTCAGTGTTACAATGCCCATAATGTCTTCTAGAAAAATGATATTAACAATCCGTAAATTGCTCCAGAAAATAGACATCCGTAGCTTTCCAAGCATATAAGACTCATTCTCTCATTCATTCGGAGCTGTTTGTAACATGCTTCCAAAGTCAGCTAATATGCACAGGCAAGTTTGACGAATTTGTTGGTTGTCCATGTTTCTCTTTTGCACATGCCTTGTATAATGTTGTCTCCATGTTCTTGTGGCAGAAATGTTAAGTAATGATGAAGGGTTGCTGCTGCACAAGTGTGAAGGATGGTGCTCAAGGCCTCTTTGCATGTGTGTGTATGTCCATGTAATCATCATTTCCACATCTTCATTCTTCATTTTCTGATTTCCTGCTGCCCATGCCGTGTGTTTCCTTGCATTCCCATGTGTGTGTGCTGCCATCTAGTCATCATTTCCACATGTACAAGCTATCACACTTGCACACACACATGCTCTTCATTATTTCAGCCACAATTCAACTTATTTCCTGCCCATGCCGTGCCTTTCTTTCCCATGTGTGTTGTCTTTGCATGTGGGTGTCTTTGCATGTACCTTGCATGATGTTGTCTCCATCACATGGCAGCTATGATGTTTGTTAGTTGTAGGTCACACACTTACACACATATGCTGAATTCTAATCTTCCCAAAACGTCCATCCTCATGTCTCCAAGTGCATGCAATCCATTTCATCCCAAAATTGCTCTAAAATGCACCAAAATGCACTTTTCTTGCCATCTTTGTTATTAGGACCTACAAACATACGAAAATGATTTAAAACACTCTTATAAGCAATAACTAACTAAGTAAGTGTAAGAAAACATGTTAACTAAGTCGCATAAATATGCTCCTATCAAATTCCCCCACACTTAGCTTTTGCTAGTCCTCGAGCAAAACAAAAGAAACAAAACGAAACAAAAGAAACAAAACACAACCTAACCTTCCAACATTTGCCTCAGGGATTTTCAATGAAACATGATATGCCAAAGATCATTATTCCCACAGATTTTAGTTATCTTCACACTTTAGCACATACTTAATCACAGTCACCACTTACTAGTTCACATTTAACCAATTAAAACGATGTTTTGAATGTAGTAACATGCCTTAGAGAATTTGCTCAATTCCTTACAAGATACTCTCTATTTTCACACATTTTCTGACTACACACCCTACACTAGTTATATGTGAGAAGATTGATGTAAACATGAAAACGAACACTCACATATATGTATAACAAAGAAAGC
The DNA here is from genome assembly GCA_006547085.1 of Malus baccata. NCBI lineage: Eukaryota > Viridiplantae > Streptophyta > Magnoliopsida > Rosales > Rosaceae > Malus > Malus baccata. Next base: position 514,444 of record VIEB01000047.1, on the reverse strand, counting down.
GATTTTCTGGAGTTATTAAGCATGTTTTAGATATGATCTCATGAATGGAATGCTACTACTTCGATGCAAGAACCAGTGACACCATATGCTCATACCAATTCCAAACTCCACATATTGAAACGCATGACACTCAAGATGAAGTTAAGGGTTGTAACGGGGTTTAAGGGTAATGGCTAACAAAGAAAGGATAGGGATAACAAACATTCTGAAAGCAATAGCAAGCAACGTAATGAAATAGACGCTTGGAATTCATTTAATAATGCAGAAATTAACTTTTAAACACAACAGGAAGATTCAAGCAGTACTTGGGGCCGAATTCAATGTTTTGGACCCTTTCTTCAACAAACAACACTTTAGAGCTCTTTTTCACCACTTTTCTTCTTTTCATTCTATTTTCCACGAATGTTTTTTTTATTTTTATTTATTTTTATTTTTTCTTTACCCGTGCCTTATTAAGGACTTTGGCACACACACACACAAGAATTACTTCCCCCACACTTGTTTTTCTGCAAAAGTTCAACAAAAGGAATTCCTTCTAAATTATGTTTTACTATGCTTCAAGAACAAGGGTATGGATGGTCCTAATCTAGGCTAGGTGAGGATAGTGTGGGTTAACAAAGAATATAGGCTACACAAAGCTCAACGGGGTTAAACTTAAACACATAATGAAATAGGGCACGGCAATTTGACTGTGGTGGTCACTACACAACTTCATCTTGAATATGTATTATGCAAATCAATAACATGCTTTGAATGAAATAGGCATGAGTTCTAGCATTTGGAACTAACTGATGAAACGCCTTCTAAGTAGCAACCAAGCCAAGAATAATGAGATCATGCAACGACTTTAGAAAACAATGATGCACAAATTATTAACTCTCCAAATAAACGTTTAGGCTCAAGTCTCACAAGGTTGTAGCGTACATTTGAGTTCCTTCTTTCAAGCATGTTACAAAACTGATTTTTCCTTTATGATTGCATGTGAATTCGTGAGTTATAACCACAACCAAGCATACACCAAAGAGTAAATCAAATTTTCATCCATGTTTATAACTCTCTTTAGCAGTCATGCAATTAAAAAGCAAATCCTCATCATTGTGTTGGAAGGTACCCTAAGACACAAATAAACATACAAAAACAACTCTTTTTGGGTTTTTCAAAACAAATTTTCAAATTTTTATGAGATTTTTGGATTTTTATGTCAAAACACACTGAAACACTCCAAAACAACTTAAAAACACTTAAAAACAGCAAGGAACAACACTAGAAGTAATGGGTGATAAACTCCTACGAATTTCATGCAAAGCAATGGTTACCCCCCCACACTTAAATCAAACATTGTCCTCAATGTTTCAAGCATAAACTCACACAAAAACAAGCAAATAAACAAACAACAAATAAACATGACAAGTATGGCAAAGTAAAAATTAGACAGAGTAGAGTTTAAGAACGCAAATCTGGTTTTAGAGATAGATGATCTTGTTATCTTTCCACAGCTTTGATCTCGAACTGGTTTGGGCTTCTGATCGAGGAATATGAGAGTCCTTGGCTTCAAATCAGACTCCTTCTGCTGGGTTGATTTAATTGTGCAGTCAGCATTCTTCTCTGCTTGTTTCTTCTGCACGGCAGGCAGGCACGAGGTAGAGGTGTTGGTCTGTTTCTTTCTTCAATCTTTCCAAGTGCCCACCTCTTGCTTTCTTTCTCCTTGTCCCTAGCTGAGGATGAATTGGCAAATTGTCTCCACATGCTTCGAGGTATCATTTTCACTTCCCTTATCTGTTCCCCAAGCAGATGTGGTAGACGAAGAGGAAGCATAAGATAATGAAGATGAGTACTCGAGAGTAAGGCTAGGTAAGCAATCAGGAAGGGGTTCCAGGCAGTCGGTTCCAGATCGGAAGATTGATACCAAGTGCTGGCTGATTGCTCTCTTTCTCCTTGTCCTAAAACAAAGACAAGGAGAAAGACAGGGAGAAAACATTATATGAGATACTCTTGCTTTCAACCTTCATGATATGAAATACTTTTGCTTTGGATGAGTTGTTTGCAGAGGTACCCCAAGGAATTAGGAATACTGAGTGACTTGAGAGGGTTTGTTGGAAAGGCATTCTCTGAGAAGAATAAGGGTTATGTATGTCTGCCTTGCAATTGAGGGTGAATGATGACATTTATAAGAATCAATAACTGGTACTAGTCTTTCACTCTTGTTAGCAACCATTGGATGATTTAATAGTAAACTTCACGTGTTTTCTACTTCACAAGAGATCTTCAACAGATTGCCCGTAATTTCCGTAAAGTTGACTCTGCATGTGACAGATGTTGACACGTCTGGAAAAGCAGATGGTTGGAATCGGCGCTTCGACAAACTACCCGTGATTTCCGGAAAGCTTACTGTGCATGTGACAGATGTTAACACGTCTGGAAAAGCAAATGGTTGGAATCGGCGCTTCGACAAACTGCCCGTGATTTCCGCAAAGCTTACTCTACATGTGACAAATGTCGACACGTCTGCAAAAGCAGATGCCTCTCCGATATCTGGAATTGCCTCTTCGATCTTTGAAATCCCGTCGAGTTGCATGTGACAAGTGCAGACAAATCTGGAAAAGAAGATTGGCCGTGGTTTCTGAGCAAGCTCAGCTTTTGAGAAAGCTAGCGCCTCTTTGATTTTTTTAGTTGGCCTCTTCGATTTTTGAGCTCGTTCTCACATAATATTTCCTAATGCCATTTTGTACTAAACTATTCACAAGAACTCACAAAATGAGAGCTTGAACCTATGTATTTATGTAAACCCTTCACAATTAATGAGAACTCCTCTACTCATTGGACGTAGCCAATCTGGGTGAACCACGTATATCTTGTGTTTGCTTCTCTGTCTCTATTCATTTATATACTTATCCTCACTAGTGACCGAAGCAACCAAGTGAAGGTCATAAATCCTGACACTTTCTGTTGTACCAAAGTCCTCACTGATTTTGTGCATCAACATTTGGCGCTGTCTATGGGAACGACACTTATTCCCACTCTCTTCAGCTTTGTCAAGCTGGTTTCCACCGCTCGTACACTTTCTTTTGGCCAAGCATCTCTCTCCGACATGGGGAGCGAAAGAAGCCATAGCACACAGAATGACACCCCCTTGGACCTAGTATGAAGCAACGAAAGCAGGAAAGAAATAAAGTTACTCTTCAAGCTAAAGTCGATGAGCTAGAGGTTCAGAACAACAAGATAGCGATGAAGAATGAGGTCCTCCAGGAACAATATGAAAAACTTTTTGAGATGCTTCACGAGGCTAGGCATGCTCAAACACATAAGCTCGTCGCCCCTGTTGAGGTCAACAATCATCTGAATGCCCCCCAACACGGAGGGTCACCGATATCCAACATGGACATCCCTGATACGGATCGAGCTACACATCAATGTGATAATCAACATGAGACTTCTCTCAACCCAGCTGCTTCAACCCGAAGCAGAAGTAGAGGAAATCACCTCCTCACAGAAGGAGTGGAAGGATCAAAAGCCGTCTATCGCGATTGTCGAGACTTCCTAAAGCAACGTCGAGAGAATCTCATCCACATAAGCTCGAAGATCAATGACCCAAGAGTTTATGAAAGACTCGATCCTCTTCTACGACCCAGGCCAGCAGCCAATCTAGGGAATGGGCAACAGGCTCCAGAAGAACATGAAGGTACAAGGGACTCGAAAATATTCCAACATACTCACTCTAGAAGTCAGTGTGGCGAGTCCAAGGAAAAATCACGCTATCTTGATCAAACTTTCCTACTTGCAAGAGGCGATGGGGACTTACGGAAGAAAACTTCAGTGGTGCACAACTCCACTCAGGACCCCCTTGTCCTACAGCTTATGGAGGAAGTAAACAAGTTGAAGGCTGAACGTCAAGCTGAGATACCTAACTGGAACCAACCCAGGCCTGGCCCCCTCACAAGAAGGATCCCCAACATCGCCTCCAAGCGAAGATAAGGAAAAAGCTTGACTTACAACTCTATACTGGAAGGGAAGACCCGATTGAACACCTTAACCTCTTTAAGTCCACCATGGTATACTGGAGACACACCGACGAAGAACGGTGCCTTCTCTTCCCCTCCACCCTCTCTGACAGAGCTTTAAACTGGTATTGCCATCTTCCACCTGAGACAATAAACTCATTTGAAGAGTTGAGGAAGCTGTTTGTCTCTTAACACATCTTCTAGACCGATCGCTTGCATTCCGCAGATGACTTGTACACTATTCGCCAGAAGCCGGACGAGTCATTACGAAAGTATGCTGGCCGCTTCAGCCATGAGTATTCTCGCTGCGCTGAGGCAAATGACAAGACCGCTCTCAAGGCCTTCACGGCAGGCTTACGTGACTGTTCTTCAAGTACATGATTAATGCCAACACTTGGAAGACTTACTTTGAGGTGATGCCGCAAGCTTACAACCATGCCTCCGCCGAGGCAATGACATATCAAGGGAAACCCCCTACAGTTACCCCTTATCAGCAAGTAGGGAGTGGAGGCCAGATTCAACCGTACGAGAAGACCTCAACCTTCCAAACAGTAGCATCACACCCCCTGCCTCATTTAATGCTTAGCCAAGTCAGCAGACATATTAATCCCAGGGCAAAAGGAAAGATTTCCATCTTCACCAATCTCATTTTAATAAAAAGAATAAGGGCCCTATCGCGATAACTCAGGATATCGTCACAATAACGCCCGTCCCCAGGCAGTTAACGCAGTAGGCCAATCACGTGTCAAGACAGACCCTACCCCGAGGTATGAGACATACACACCTTTGAACGCTACATGCGCGACCATCTACCCCAGTATAGCTCACCTGATACCAAAGCCAAAGCCAAGACAGCCAGATTACAAGTCCACGAAGAACACGGGCATGTTTTGTTGCTACCACGAGTATAATGGCCATGATGGTGAGAAGTGTATCATCCTCTGTGATCATATTGAAGCTTTGGCACGTGAAGGAAAAATTGATCAGTTCCTCCTTCACCCTCCAAGGGATAACCGTAACCAACGCTAGGTGAATGTGATATATTCCATAAGCGGCGGCACACCCATGTCTGAATCTTCCAATAGGGCCATGAAAAACAGTGAACGAACTTTGAGACCTGGCCATCAAGTGTTTCACGTGGAAGACATCAGGGGAGGCAAGTATCAAAAGCCTAACTGGGATCTAATATGTTTCTACCATAAGCAAGAAAAAGCTACCATCTACCCTCACAACGACCCGCTGATCGTGGAGGCTCACATAGCAAATTTTGATGTGAAACGAATCCTGATAGACACAGGTGCTTCAGACAATATCATGTTTGCTGAAGCTTTCAAGGCACTTAATGTAGTGGAATACTTGCTCGATCGCTCGATTTCTCCTCTGATAAACTTCTCTGGCGATATCGTACAACCTTTAGGGAGTATACACTTACCCCTCACCATTGGTACAAGCCCCTTCACAGCTACTATTACCACTAACTTCCTAGTGGTCAATTGCCCGACGGCATACAATGTCATCTTTGGGCGCACAGGCATCAATGATCTCAAGGCCATGGTATCCACACATATGTTGTTGATGAAGTTTCCAACCCCTTTCGGCAATGGATACATCAGGGGAGATCAACTTAGTGCTCGATCATGTTACAACACTTCAGTTAAGCAATAACACCTGCCTGTCCCCAAGGAGACCCTCTCTATACATAACCAGGTAGTAAAGATCAGTCTAGATGAAGCCAACTCGGATCTTTATGATGGCAACAGTCAACCCGACGACCCTCAAGATGACTCATTCACCCAGCAAGCACAACCCGCTGAAGAGTTAGAGAATGTCTTATCTCCAAAGACCATCCAGATCGCATGGTGAAGATTGGCACCACTTTGTCACCACCCCTTCGATTGTCGCTGATCTTCTTTTTGCAAGAAAACGCCGAGGTCTTCGCTTGGTCATATAAAAATATGTCAGGCATCTCTCCCGATATCATCTGTCACCACTTGAGTATTGAACCCAAGACCAAACCAGTAAAACAGAAGCGAAGATCTTATGATGTTGAACGATACGAGGCGATGAAAGCAGAAGTTGAAAAACTCAAGGACATAGGCTTCGTCCGTGAAGTCAATTACCCAACATGGGTAGCAAAAGTTGTCTTTGTTAAGAAAAATCCGACCAAGGAAAGTCTCATACTTCAAAAGGTCTTGTGGAGAATGTGTGTCGACTATACCGACCTAAACAAAGGATGCCCGAAGGATAGTTTCCCCCTTCCTCTCATTGATAGACTTATAGACTCTACAGCATGGTGTGAGCTCTTGAGCTTCATGAACGCTTATTCAGGATACAACCAAATCCTCATGAACCCCTCAGACCAAGAACACACAGCCTTCACTACTGACAGGGGACTATATTGTTACAAAGTCATGCCCTTTGGTCTAAAGAATGCAGGGGCAACTTATCAGAGGCTAGTTAATTCAATGTTTACCAAACAAATCGGGAAGTGCATGGAAGTTTATGTTGACGATATGTTAGTCAAGAGCAAACATGCCGACCAACATATCACCAACCTATATGAAACCTTCATCATTCTGAAGAGGTATCGAATGAGGTTGAACCCCAACAAATATGCCTTCAGCGTAGGCTCTGGCAAATTCTTAGGCTTCATGATTAGCCAACGAGGCATTGAAGCTAACCCCGAAAAGATTAAAGCAATCCTCGACATGAAAGAGCCAGTAACTTCAAAATACATCCAAAGCCTTACTGGCAAGGTGGTAGCCTTAACCAGATTCATCTCTAAGGCCACAGACAGATATGCTCATTTCTTCAAAGCACTCAAGGGAAATAAGAAGTACATTACATGGATGGAGGAATGTGCCAAGGCATTCAGGAACCTCAAAGAGTATATGAGTAAAGCCCATCTCCAAACCAGAAGTTGGTGACACTCTCATTATCTATCTATCAGTTTCGGCTTCAGCAGTCAGTTTTGTTCTTATTCGAAAGGACAGTGGTGTCAAACGGCCCATCTACTACGCTAGCAAGGCCCTACAAGATGTGGAGACACGATACTCCAACATTGAGAAATTAGCTTTAGCATTGGTCATGTCTGCTCGCAAACTTCGCCCTTATTTCCAAGCACACGCCATCATCGTGCTTACCAATCACCCTCTTCGACAAATACTTCAGAGTCCTGACACGTCTAGGCGAATGATCAAATGGGCGATAGTATTGGGTGAGTTTGACATCTCCTACCAACCAAAACCCGCCGAAAAGGGTCAAACAGTAGCAGATTTCATCGACGACTTCACATATCCTGTTGACATTGCTTCTACACCTGAAGCAGTAACTTCATTACCATCGGAAGCTTAGAAGATAGAATCAACAACCCCAGCATGGAGTTTGTATGTTGATGGCTCATCCAACCAACAGGGTTGCGGAGCAGGATTAGTCCTCACTACCCCCGACAAAGTGGCGATAGAATACGCACTTCGTTTCAAATTCAAGGTATCGAACAACGAGGCCGAATACGAAGCCCTTCTAGCAGGCTTACGTTTAGGCAAGCACCTTGGGGTTAAACAAATTGATATCTTCAGTGACTCCTAATTAGTGGTCAACCAAGTCACGAACAACTTTGATGTTAAGGATAGCTCTATGGCAGCATATCTTGCGCAAACACGACTTTTGCTCAAGCACTTCCACTACCAGATCACCCAAGTTCCTCGAGCAGCAAACAGTCATGTAGACGCTTTGGCTCGCCTCGCCTCGGCAGTGGAAGACAAGATTGGGAGAAAAATTCATGTCGAATTGTTGGCAGCACCAAGCATCATGGTCGCGGAAGTGTGCAATTTACAACAAAGAGATAGTTGGATAACCCTAATTTATAAATTCCTTGCTCATGGCACCCTCCCAAATGACAAAGTCCAAGCTAAGCAGATTCGATACAAGTCTGCCCGCTACCTGATCATTAATGACCAACTCTACAAGCGCGGTTTTACCCTGCCATACCTAAGATGCCTTACACCTGCGGAGGCGGAAATTGTCCTTCGGGAAATACATGAAGGAGTCTGTGGAGAGCATGCTGGGTCTCGATCCCTAGCACACAAGACTTTTCGCCAAGGATACTATTGGCTCACACTCTACCAAGATGCCATCAGAATATCTCGCTCATGTGATAAGTGTCAACGCTACGCAACTATCCCTCACTCCCCTCCCGAGCCGCTCACTCTTATGATCAGCCATTGGCCCTTCGCCCAATGGGGACTTAATTTGATCGACCCAATACCTGCAGGGAAGGGCAAGGTCCGCTATGCAATCGTTGCAGTTGACTACTTCACAAAGTGGGCTGAAGTAGAACCCTTGGCAACCATTACTGAGGCAAAAATAGAAGACTTCGTATGGAAGAACATCCTCTGCAAATTCGACATTCCCAATGCGATAGTCATGGACAATGGGCGGCTGTTCGACAACAAGAAGTTCAGGATGTTCTGCTCTAAGTTCAACATCAACTTATGTTTTGCCTCTCCAGCCCATCCCCAGTCTAATGGACAAGCCGAGGCCGTTAACAAAATAATCAAGCGCACTCTGAAAACTAGCTTGAACAAAGCTAAAGGTTGTTGGCCAGAATTCGTACCCCAAGTTCTTTGGTCATACCGCACTTCATATCGGACTTCCATAAGAGAAACTTCATTTTCACTTGTTTTTGGTACCGAATCCAGAACTACATGCAGAGTGAGAATGACAAACAACTCACCCTCAACCTGGATCTAGTCGAGGAACACAGAAATCAGGCTCACCTGAGGAATGTCACCTACAAGCAACGCATCTCCAACTACTACGACTCAAGGGTTAAACCTCGCTCTTTCAAAGTGGTAGACTGGGTACTGAAGAAAAGATTACTCTGTGATAAAGTCCCGAGTGAAGGAACACTCAGTCCTAACTGGGACGAACCGTTCGAGGTCGTCGGCATCAGCCGCCCTAGCTCCTACAAGCTCAGAAGCTCTAACAGCAAGACCCTTGGTCATCTATGGAATGCTGACCACTTGAAGTACTAGTACAAATAAACTCACATTGTACAAGTGTTAAGCTACAGCTGTTCGGCATCCTATGTAACAAAGAGCATTTGGTATGAATTCAATAAAGATGTGATTTAGCCAACTCGGCTCTAAACTCTTTTAGCTGCTTATTCTCTTTCAATTTCACCTTACACCGTTCAGCCTCTTGCAATCTGTCGTGATACTCAGCCATGACCTACATGACAAGACGATCATCGCTACCAAAATAATGCTAATAAATAGGAGAAAACAAGGAAATGACAAAGTAACACTCACATATGAAGACAGCTTCAACATCGGTCGCAATCCGATTCATCTTTAGCTAAGGGCTCTCCGAGCTCATCAAAAGTGAATTGATGCCCTGCCAGGCAATTGTTGATATACCCAAAGTCCTTTGGCCGCATGGTGATAGGAGCATATTTATGCAACTTAGTTAGCTTGTTTCTTAGCATTTATGTTGTTAGTTCATAGTTATTTTAGTATTTTAAGCTATTTTCATGTGTTTGTAGGTCCAAAGGCTTAATGTGGCAAAGAAGTGCATTTTGGAGCATTTTTAGAGCATTTTTGGGCATGGAATGGATGGCATATGCTTGGAGCAAAAGGAATGGATGAAATTTGAAGTTTGTGCATCATCATCCACTTATTACCAAACATCCACCCATTACACCCATTACATCCACTCATTACCAAACACTCATACACTACACCCATTACATCCACTCATTACCAAACATCCACTCACTACACCCATTACATCCACTTATTACCACAACCCACTATACCCATTACATCCACTCATTACCGAACATACACCCACTACACCCATTACATCCACTCATTACCACAACACTCACCTACTACACCCATTACATCCACTCATTACAACTCCATACACTCATCTCCCTAGCCTATAAATACATCCACCCTTCACCATAATTTGGGAGGACCATCATCTAAAGACACCACATCATCTACACAATTCTCCACCCTTCACCATAACTCACCTATATCCATCCACCACCATAAGAGACCATCCATTCACCACTCACACCTTGGTGCCGCATATTTGCAAGGAAGGAGGATTGCTTGGAGTTGTACTAGTCGTTCAATTTGGATTGCTGGAGCATTCTAGGTGTATTCTACTTTGGTTTTCAATGTTTAATTTCAATTGTTTCTGTTGAATTGCAAGTATGAGGAACTAAACCTCTTTTGGCTAGAGGAGAATTCGAAACCATGAATATATTTGCAATATGAATTGATTTCTTCCAATTGTGATTTGATAAGTTGTGATTGCAATTCAATTATCTATTTTATTCATAACGGATTTGTGTATGTTTATTAAGGATGCATACTTAGTTTTCATGCATGAATTTGATGCTAGGATATAAATAAGTTTCACCTAATCGTTACAAGTTTATATTCATGAGTAGTGAAGGTTGCTTGTCACAATTGCGTTAATTGAATTCTTGGCAAACGTATCATGCATTCATAGTTACAATTGCCTCGTCAACGCTTATGATTTTAATGGAACTTAATGATCTTTAATTGTATCTTTATTATGCATTCATATAGGGGACTTTTAGAGAATGATTTGGGTTGTTGCATGCATTCATCCAATTCAATGAGTAAAGGAAAATCTGAGGGTTAATTTGTGCATCACGGTTAATCTGGGGTGTTGAGCATCATAGTTTATTGAAAAGCAATTGGAGATTGATTTGTATGCAAGTGCGTCATGTGTGGAGAAAGACCTTCTAGCTAGACCATCATCCATCCAAAACAACCAATTTCGTGCAAATCTGTTTAGTTCTAGTTTCTGTTTTATTTTACTTTATTTTCGTCCAAAACCTAATCCCCATTTACTTTAGTATGTCTAATTAGTTAGAAGCTATTTTAGTTTGTGTTTTTAAGTGTTTTGAGTCTATAGAGTCGTTTTTAAGTTTCTTTTTGTAAGTCAATTTAGTTTAGATTAGCAATCCCTCCTAATCCCCGGTCCATAACGATCCCTACTTATACATATACTACAATTGTCAAAAGAGGGTTTAATTTGAGTGCTTAACTTTCATCGCATCACATGGCAACCTTCAAATCCTTCCAAAGGACACTGCCAACCTCTTCCTTATCTTTACCCTCGCTGCTAGAACTAGGATCACCTTTCTACCCAATGTGCTCCCTAACTAGAGGAAAGATAGGATTGATAGTAGGAAGAGGAAGCAGCAATCGCCTATCTTCCCCGGCAACTATGGCAGCAGCACATCCAATGGCCTCAGCTTCAGCTTTCTTCGAGGCAGCAACCTTGAGGACTTCTTCTCGAGACTTAGTTTTAATGATTGGTCTCACTCAGTGCTTGCGAGCTTCCTTGTGAAACAAGATGTCTTCTGAAGGAACTAACATGGGCACTCTCATTTTCTTGGTGCTAGTTTCCACTTTCTTGCCCACCTTCTCCACTGAACAAGGAAAATCAAAGTAAGGAATACCACATTATTTATCTATATTAAAAAAAAAAGGAGGGAAGAACAAGGATCAAGTGAAGGATACAACTTACTCGCTCATCTCTAGCACTCGAAAACTAAGGGCTGGAAACCGTACTTTCGAAACAAGGGTCGTAGCTTACCCAAGTGTTTATCTTCTTTGGGCACCCTCAGCATTTTCTCTACATCAGCTAGCTCCTGTCCGGAGAGTTTGATGATGCCTCGTGTCACTGCATGACGAAAAATCTTAGAAGCAAGAGAAAATCACGACAATAGCAAATAATGAGAAAATGGATACATTACAACCTACAGTCTAGAAGTGAGTAAGAACACGTCGCTCAAGCGTGACACCCTTAGCATGCTCTCAATCATTATAAAGAAAGTACCAACGTTTCTTCCATGTGCAGTACGCCTTTCTCTTATCAAAGACAACACGCTCTCTCTCGCTCCGACATGCACATTCGGCATAACCAGCACATGCTTTCACCGGGGGCATCTTATAACAGTAGCGCCACTGATGGAAGGAAGGCTCACCTAATCTACACTTCATCCAAATAATATAAAACCCGATCAAGGTATCCCAAAAACCAGGGTTGAGTTGCCCAGGTGCATAACCAATAAAAGACAGCATCCGTTGCAACCACGGATGCAAAGGTAAATTTACCCCCAAGGTCACTAATGTCTGGGTATAGAACATAACATGACCCTTGGGCGGCTCAGAAGGCAATTCTTCACAACGCACCAAACGTATTCCTACACTACGGGGGATACTACATGATCGCCTTAGGGCTTCAAGCTACTTTTCGCTATCTAACAAGTTATTTTCTAAATGGTCTGTTGTGAACTCAGAGCGAAATATGGGTATGGCGTCACAAACAACCCCCTCACCCACTAGCATGGAGGAAGAACCAATATTGGCTAAGGTTTAACAATTGTGGGGATCATCCAACATTTCTTTCGTACAAGACTCTAACAAAGGCCATGAAAACCCTAACATTGCAAGCTCAAACCTAGAGCTAGAGCTAGGGGAGCCCTCATCACTAAGACTTCCAGACTCAGACATCTACAACAAACAGAAACAAACTCTATCACTACATGAAGGATCAAAACATAAGGAAGCTCATAGGGCATGAAGAAAAGCTCAACCAGTTCATAAGGCACAATCAATTTATGGTGCCAACAAAAGCTTCATCAATGGAGGACAAATATCAATCTCCAAAGCTTCGCACTATGTTCATCAAGATAGTGCGAAGCACAATCAATTTATGGTGCCAACAAAAGCTTCATCAATGGAGGACAAATATCAATCTCCAAAGCTTCGCACTATGTTCATCAAGATAGTGCGAAGCACAATCAATTTATGGTGCCAACAAAAGCTTCATCAATGGAGGACAAATATCAATCTCCAAAGCTTCGCACTATGTTCATCAAGATAGTGCGAAGCACAATCAATTTATGGTGCCAACAAAAGCTTCATCAATGGAGGACAAATATCAATCTCCAAAGCTTCGCACTATGTTCATCAAGATAGTGCGAAGCACAATCAATTTATGGTGCCAACAAAAGCTTCATCAATGGAGGACAAATATCAATCTCCAAAGCTTCGCACTATGTTCATCAAGATAGTGCGAAGCACAATCAATTTATGGTGCCAACAAAAGCTTCATCAATGGAGGACAAATATCAATCTCCAAAGCTTCGCACTATGTTCATCAAGATAGTGCGAAGCACAATCAATTTATGGTGCCAACAAAAGCTTCATCAATGGAGGACAAATATCAATCTCCAAAGCTTCGCACTATGTTCATCAAGATAGTGCGAAGCACAATCAATTCATGATGCCAACCAAAGCTTCACCTATAAAGCTTCAACACCAAAGCTTCACCTATCAAGCTTCAACCCCAAAGCTTCACCTACAATACAAAATTTCAACACCAAAACATATACAAGCTTCACACACTCTTCATCAAGATAGTGTGAAGCAAAATTAATTCATGCTGCCCAACAAAGCTTCAATCTCAAAACTTCACCTAAAAAGCTTCAACACCAAAGCTTCACCTACAAAGCTTTAAAATATATATATACACACTATCTTGATCAAGATAGTGTGAAGCAAAATCAATTCATGGTGCCCAACAAAGCTTCAACCTCAAAGCTTCACCTACAAAGCTTAATATATATATATATTCGGAAATTAAAAAATTCGAAAATTCGAAAATTTGAAAAAAAAAATCGAAAATTCAAAAAAAAAATTTGCCTAGGCCTCCTCTTCTTTGGGCTTAACAACTTTCATAACAAATATATATGAAGAAGGAGTTTTGGGCTACCACTTAGAAAGGAAATGCCTCATTCGTCAACTCCCTCGACCAGAGACTTGGGGGACTCCTACCATATGCTACTGCACCTTAATACTCGGAAGTCTGAAGACCACTCAGTGACTTGGATTTTTCAAGTCTCCAAACGAGAAGTTTTCCTCACTCGGGAAATTAAGGGAGCACTACCTCAACCTACATGCTTCACTCACAAAGTTTCAACATACAAGCTTCAACAAAAGGAAAAATTCAAAGAACTTAGTGAAGATGGCCTTGGTGTATTTAACACAATACGTTGAAATGAAGCAAATCTTGTTTATTGATATCTCCGATAAGTTACAAATATGTACATATACATGAATCAAAGTAAACAAACAAGAGGGAGCCTTCACAAAGGTTGCTCAGGGGAAGTCTCAGCAGTCGGCAGAGCCCCAGAACGAAGAGGTGATATGATATTAACTAGCACTCAAATTAACCCTCTTTTTATCAATTGTAGTATGGAATGTAAGTAGGGATCGTTCTAGGCCGGGGATTAGGAGGGATTTCTAAATCACTTGAAAACTGACTCAAATACGTAAAAACAAGTTTAGAACACTAATTTAGACTCAAAGAATGCAAAACTAACCTTTAAAACACTTAAACAAACCAAATGACTCAAAACAGCAAGTAAACACTCAAAACTGCCTTAAAAACACTTTATGGGCCGTTTTGGACACTAAGGAAGAATTTGGACGAAAATTGGTTTTGACTTGACTCAAGACACTTAAAAACACAAACTAAATTGATTTCTAACTATTTTGACACTTGAAAATAAAGGGGGATTTAGTTTTGACGAATTTGAAAACAAAACAAAAACTTTGTAAAAAAACGAATTTGATTGAATTGAATGGATAGAAGGCTAGCTAAGGGGTTCATCTCCACACGTGTTATACTTGCATACGAAATGATTTCCAACAATAAACCATGAATTCTCAATGCCCCAAGTTAATTAGGTCCGCTTAAATTAACCTTCAGATTTTCCTAACGTTATTGAATTGGATGATTGCATACGACAACCCAAAACATTCCCCACAAGTCCCCTACATGATTGCATAATAGAGATACAAGCAAGAATCATTAAGTTCTATGAAAACCATAAGCATTGACGAAGCACTTGTTACTATGATTGCATGAAACTTATGCCAAGAATTTACTTAACGCGATTGAGATCATCAACCTTTACTACTTGTGAATATAAGTCCATAACGATTAGGTGAAATTTCCTTATATCCTAGCATCAAATTCATGCATGCAAATTAAGTGTCGACCCTCAACCAACATACACAAATCAGTTTTAATTCTTGTAGATAAGTAAATTGAATTCACAACTTATGAAACGCAATTAGAAGTAATCAAATCATATAGCAAGCATAAACATGGTTTCGAATCCCCCCCTAGCCAAGGGGGGTTTAGTTCCTCATACTCGCAAAGCAAAGATACATAAATTTAGAAATTAAAATCCAAAGAAAGAAAACACCTAGAACGCTCCAACTTGGCAGCAAGCTCATCAACGAATTCTCCTTCCTCCTTGCTGCGGCAGAGAACTTTAGAACAGGTTTTTGGGGTTATTTGTGGTGTAGAATGGATGGGGAATGGTATGGGAAGGTTTAGGGTTGATGGGGGTACGGCTAGGGATGATTTTGGGCAGAATTTTGGGACTTTGGTGATGGGAAGGTGCGGCAGAAATCAAGGGCAGATTTCTGGCGTGAATGATTGTGTATGGGAGATGATGATCTGATCTAGGGGTTATAATGAGTATATATAGGCATCCAAAACCCTAGGGTAATCAGATTAGGGTTTCTAGAAGCCCAAATCCACCAGAAATTAGGTTAAAACAATCAGATTTTTAGTGGGAATAAGGCCTAAGGTGCGGCTAGGGTTAGGGTTTAGAGATGGGCCTTCTAGAATGCCTTGCAAGGCAAGGAAATCAGATATTCTAGAGGCCTAGGTGCGGCTAGGGTTAGGGTCCACAAGGAATTAGGGTTTAGGTCATCTAAAAGCCCAAAGCCAAGAATAGAAACTCTCGAAAATGGAAACCTCCAAGAATAGAAACTTCCAACTTTAGAAACTTTGGTTTCCAAATCTGAATTCTTTGTTCTTCACTTTCATTTCTTCATTTCTTAAGCTCCTTTGACCTTCAAACTCGTCCATTCCTTGTGCTCCATTAGCATACACTCCATTCCAGCTCAATTTTGCTCTAAAATGCTCCATTTTGCACTTCTTTGCATACTTCGTCTCTAAACCTGAAATTGCACGAAAATGACTTTAAACACTAAAATAACTAAAGAAAAACAACATAAATGCTTAAGAACAAGCCAACTAAGTCGCATAAATATGCTCCTATCAAATTCCCCCACACTTAGCTTTTGCTAGTCCTCGAGCAAAACAAAGAAACAAAACAAAACAAAAACACAATCTAAACCTTCCAACAATTGCCTCAGGGATTTCCAATGCACATGACATGTTAAAAATCATCACTCCCAAAGATTTTAGTCATCTTCACACTTAAGCACATACTTAATCATAGTCACCACGTACTAGTTCACATTTAACCAATTAAAACATGATTTTGAATGTAGTAACATGCCTTAGAGAATTTGCTCAATTCCTTACTAGATATGCACTCAATTTTCACACAGATTTTCTGACTGCACACCCTATACTAGTTATATGTGAGAAGATTGATGTAAATATGAAAACGAATGCTCACATATATGTATAACAAAGAAAGCACTTTTCGGAGTTAATAAGCATGTTTAGATATAATCTCATGAATGGAATGCTACTACTTAGATGCGAGAACCAGTGACACCATATGCTCATACCAATTTTAAACTCCACAAATTGAAACACATAACACTCAAGATTAAAGTCAAGGGTTGTAACGGGGCTAGGGGAGTTGGCTAACAACGAAAGGATAGGGAAAACAAACGTTCTTTAAGCAATAGTAAGCAAAACAATGAAATCGTACTCAGAATTCCCATTAGCATGCAGAAATTAACTTTTAAACACAAAGGGAAGATTCAACAACAATTAGGGCCGAATTCACTGTTTTGGACCATTCCTTCAACAAACAACACTTAAGAACTCTTTTTCACATCTTTTCAACTCCTTTTCATTCTTTTCACAACTTTTCTTTTTTTCTTTTTATTTTCCACGAAATTTTTCTTTTTCTTTTCTTTTTCGAGCCTCATTCAAGACTTTGGCACACCCAAAACAAAACTCACTTCCCCCACACTTGTTTTCTGCCAACAATGACCAAAAAGAATTCATTTTGAGTCATTCATTACTATGCTTCAAGAACGAAGGTATGGATGGTCCTAATCTAGGCTAGGTGAGAATAATGTGGGTTAACGAAGAAAACATAGGCTAAACAAGGCTCAACGGGGTTAAACCTACACAAAACAATTGCATGGAATGAAGGCTTTTTGGCTATGGTGGTAACTACTAACTTCATCTTGAATATGTGTTATGCAATTCAATAGCCTGTTTTGAATGCAATTGGCATGAGTTCTAGCATTTGGAACTAAATGATGAAACGCCTTCTAAGTAATAACCAAGCAAAGAATAATGAGATCATGCAACGACTTTAGAAAACAACAATGCACAGATTTTAACTCTCCAAATAAACGTTTAGGCTCAAGTCTCACAAGGTTGTAGCGTTTGTTTGAGTTCCTTCCTTCAAGCATGTTACAAAAACTGATTTTTTTCCTTTATGATTACATGTGAATTCATAAGTTATAACCACAACGAAGCATAAACCAAAGAGTAAATCAAACTTTTATCCATGTTTATAACTCGCTTTAACAATCATGCAATTACAAACCGAATCCTCATTATTGTGTTGGAAGGTACCCTAAGACACAAACAAACACACAAAAACAACTCTTTTTGGGTTTTTAAAACAATTTTTTCAAATTTTTATGGGATTTTCGGATTTTATGTCAAAACACACTAAAATGCATCAAAACAACCTAAAATCACCTAAAAACAGCAAGAAACAATATTGGAAATTATGGGTGAGAAAACCCTACGAATTTGCATCAAAACACTTTGGTTACCCCCCCACACTTAAATCAAACATTGTCCTCAATGTCTCAAGCATAAACTAACACAAATAAAAAACAAACAAACAAAACACAATCTAACCAACCTAACATGGCAG
>VIEB01000047.1:464911-488681 GCA_006547085.1 Malus baccata | reverse complement strand
GGAGCCTCAGTACTGGACAGAACCCTAGAAGGAGGAGGCATCGGAAGTTGATCATTTGGAACTTCATTACGCGGTATAGCCCCAAAAGACGAAGGCAATAAATGCCTTTGGAACAAACCCACAAACCTCTGATGATCAAGTAAAATCTGACCATCAGATTCCTGCAACTGGTCAAGCTTCCTCTTCATGTTTATAGCATAGTCATGTGCGAGCCTGTGCAATTGCTTATTCTCATGCTTGAGCCCTTTGATCTCCTGTTTGAGACTTATCACTTCAGCCGCCAATGATTCAACTTGGCGGGTTCGAGCAAATAGGCGTTGGGCCATATTAGACACAGAACCTGCACACTGAACATTGAGAGCTAGAGAATCCTTAACAGCCAACTCATCAGACCGTTTGGAAAGTAGTCTGTTATCTTTGGGAGTGAGAAGGTTCTTGGCCACCACCAAAGCGGCCATATCATTCTTTATCACAGAGTCCCCAACAGTAAGAGGACGAGTAGGGGATAAGAAGGATGGGCGTCATATGTTGTCTTGAGAAGGCATGGCTGCCTCTTCACCGAAGTTCAAGTCAAAATGACGGTCGGATGGGTCAGACATTCTCAGAAATGATGAAGGAGAAATGAGGTGCAATAAATCTCTAAAGTAAGGGGAAAATTCATACAATCAATAACTTTCTGAATGTACTCCTTGCACATAATTGGTGCCCTTATAAAAGAAAGGGCAACAGGGTCGTTGGTTTAAAAATCGAAGAGGCACCCCATTCTCCGGATTCCGAAGAGGCACCACTATTCGGACTTCGAAGAGGCACCACTTTCCACACACAACATCAGCTCCTCGAGTACCATAGATAACTTTGCCAAAAATCTCTAACAAAGTTTAGACACATAAATTTTGAAGGTCCAGCTACCCTACTATTACCCATAAGGGTAAAGGAACAGCACCACTGCTTGATAACTAGAAAGTCCCAATGCGTGTCAACCTCTATGCTCCGTGGCAAGGCAGACTGGCAAAAATGCCCAACCTTTACTCACATTCGAGAAAACACTCCCAGCATTATTACTTGCTTAAAAATCGAAGAGGCATCGCCCTCCGAATTTCGAGAGCCAGACTCCCAACAACATTATTACTTTTTTAAAAGTCGAAGAGGCATCGTTCTCCGAATCTCAAGAGCTAGACTCCCAACAGGATTGCTTTCTCAAAAATCGAAGAGTCACCACTTTCCGAATCTCAAGAGCCAGATCCCCGATAGGATTGCTTGTTCGAAAACCGAAGAGTCATCGCTCTCTGAACTTTGAGCTAGATTTCCTTGGATAAAGCTTGTCTGCAATCTTCACACGCAACATCAGCTTTCCAGATACCACATACCACTTTTTCAAAGTGCTCTGACAAAGTTAAAACACGTGAAGCTGGCAGCTCCCACTACATTGCTGTGACCAAGAAGGGTAAAGAAATAGCATTACTACTTGCTATTGGGAAATCCCTATATATGTCGACTTCCCTTCTCCACGGACAGGTAAACCTGCAAAAATGCTCAACCCTCTCTCGCATTCGAGAAGGCACCCTCAACATAACCTTTCGAAATACTCAGCTTTATTTGCCCCCGATAATACCTCAGCAAATAAGCCACACCAAGAACAAGAGTATCTCATATCATCATGGTCGAAAGCAAGAGTATCCCATATCATGCTTTTTTCCTGTCTTTTCCTTTAGCCTTGTTCTTACCTACAAGACAAGGAGAAAGAGAGTAATCAGTTAGCACTTGGATTCAAGCTTTTAGTCAGGAACTGACTGCCTGGAACCCCTTGCCTGATTACTTACTTGACATTGTTCTCGAGTACTCATCTTCAACATCTTATGCTTCTAGAGAAGATACCACATCTGCCTAAGGAACAAATAGGGCAAGTGAGAATGATACAAGGAAGCATATGGAGACAAGCGTAACAGAACACGTGCCGATACATCCACTACTTTGTCAACAGCAAAAGTATCACATATCATCAAGGTCGAACGTACTCTAGATTTGATGGACTTGTTTTGACCCTCAAATTCTTGAGTCAGCCTTATACTCTGGAGGGAACCAGAAAACCCTTCAGCCTAATTCAAGAATAAGCCTGTGGAAAGTTATTTCTTCAAAAGCAAAAGTATTTCATATCATCTCTTCTCCATTTGCTTCTCCTTATCCTTGGTGCTATTTACGACACAAGGAGAAGGAGAACAATCAACAGGAAGCCGAAGTCGAACCTCCGATCCAGGTTGCTTGCTTGGAAGTCTGATTGCTTCCCTTGTCTGTTACCTCATTCGACAAATCTCCTAGCTCGGCGCCTTGGGGGACTCCTACTATAGGGTTTGTATCGCACTTGACCAAGCCCGAAACTACAAGTAAGCTTCAAGTGAAATTGATACATTACCTTGTGCATCTTCATCGGTTAAAGATATCACCCATGGATGGAGGAAAAGTACTTCCAGAGAAGATGTCACATCTACATATAAGCAGATAAGGTAAGTGAAAATGATACCACACTTCGGTACTTAGAAGTTTCGTGATTACTCAATGGCTTGGATCTTACAAGTCTCCAACCAAGGAACTTCCCTCACTCGGGAACTTAGGGGAGCACTGTTTGTACCATACTTGACCAATCCTGAAACTACTGAGCACCGGTCAACGTTATACCGTCAAAGACCTAGAAGAGTTTCCCTCTAATCAGGAGGCCAATCATAGCGCGACACGTGTTGACATCAGTAGCCAATCATAGCGCGACACGTGTTGACATCAGAAGCCAATCACAACACGACACGTGTCAATGTCAGAATGAAACTAGAAACTCTCTTCTATAAATAGAGATCATTCTCTCACAATATTTCCTAACGCCATTTTGTACTAAACTATTCACTAGAACTCCCAAAAGGAGAGCTTGAACCTATGTATTTGTGTAAACCCTTCACAATTAATGAGAACTCCTCTACTCCGTGGACGTAGCCAATCTGGGTGAACCACGTATATCTTGTGTTTGCTTCTCTGTCTCTATTCATTTACATACTTATCCTCACTAGTGACCAAAACAACCAAGCGAAGGTCACAAAACTTGACACTTTCTGTTGTACCAAAGTCCTCACTGATTTTGTGCATCAATAGTATTCATATAGAATCAAGGAGTGTAGCTCTAAAAAATCATCAAAATCGGAGTTAAAATAACCGTTAAATCGTGATTTTTCGTTTATAACCGTTGAAATTTTTTGTCCTGTTACTTGATTTTTGAAGGTTTTTTTTTTGCATTTATTGGCATATGCGATCTCGAAGTATATACAAACATGTTTAATGGTTGGATTGTTGAAACTAGTTTTGTAGAATGCGTATCCCATTAAAACAATAGATTCACTAACACTTAAAAGTTTATTCATACTTTCATTAAGTATAACATAAGATTTTGTGGTATCCTTTAGTGTAAATATTTTAAATTGAAGATCGAGTTCATTTATTGTATTCATATAGGTTCAAGGAGTGTAGTTGTAAAAAATCATCAAAATCGGAGTTAAAATAACTGTTAAATCGTGATTTTTCGTTGATAACTATTGAAAAATTTTGTCCCGTTACTTGATCTCTGAATGTTTGTTTTTTGCGATTTTTTGCTGATGCAATCTCGAAGCATATACAAACAAGTTTGAAAGTTGAATCGTTAAAATTAGTTTTGTAGAATTCGTATCCCATCCATCAAGTTCACTAGTGTGTGTGTGTGTATATATATATTTATTTATTTATTAAGTAGAATTAAATTTATTTATTTTGTACGTATAACACTTAAGAAATTGAATGATATGTATATTTAAGCCGATCCAATGGTTACCAATTTTTAATATTTAATATATATAATTATAGTTTTTAGGGTATAAAATTATTAAATTAATATATATAATTATTATAATATTTTTTAAAATTATAAAATTAATATTTTTCTTATCATGTATCGTATTACCAAGTGTATACCGAACCAACCCGTTATCTTAACAGATGCTTTTTAGGTTACTTGATAATGACCCGATTTGTTATCGTGTCGACCTAAACACCTGTTAATTTCGTATCGTGTCATATTAGATTATTGGGTCGTGTCAGGAATTGATAGGCCTAATTACAGTACTCTACAAATGAATAAAAAAAGGAAATGACCGTCAGTACTCTACAAATGAATAAAAAAAGGAAATGACCGTTTTGGACGGTTCAAATACACATATCCGAGGAACATTGAATGGAGACGAAAAACAGGGTCCGTTGTTGTAATATCATTTCTGGTAGAAGTCTTCCGTTATATTGTTTAATTTTATAAAAGGATGACGACGCCACATTTTTCCCGGTTCAACGCTCTCACAAATTTTCATTTGATTTGACCAACGACTCGCCTCATGGATTTGACGGAGCTGAAAACGGCGGTGGAGGAAGCGGAGCTCGTCGACGCCCACGCCCACAACATCGTCGCCGCCGACTCCACCATCCCCTTCATCAGCTGCTTCTCCGAAGCCACCGGCGACGCCTTATCCTACGCACCCCATTCCCTCTCCTTCAAGGTGCGTATTAACCACTCCCTCAACTCTCAACTCCGCTGCTATCTTACGCCTTTAGCATTCAATCTCAAGTCAACAGGTTATCACTGTCGATTGTGACTGTAATCTATCTGACTGATGTTTCTATGTTGCCAAAACTCTGTGTTTTTTGTGATGTTTTGGTATCGATGACTTGCAGAGGAATTTGAAGGATGTCGCCGAGCTCTACGGATCGGAAAAAACCTTGCATGGAGTAGAAGAACACCGGAGACTCGCCGGATTGCAGGCAATTAGCTTGGCGTGCTTCACAGCTGCAAGAATCTCTGTCATTCTCATTGATGATGGGTTGAGGTTTGACAAGAAGCTCGACATAGATTGGCATAAAAATTTCGCACCGGTTGTTGGCCGGATTTTGAGAATTGAGTATTTGGCTGAGGAAATTCTCAATGAAGTGAGTGGGACAACATTTGCATTGTTTGTAAAATTTTTGAATTTTATGTTTTGTTTTGTTATGTTATGTCCTGTATGTGATTCGAATCGCTTACTCGAAAATTCAGTTGCTGGAATTATATTTGGACATTAACATTGTCAAAGATCTAATGAACTTTTTCGAATTTATCAATGTTTTCAGTTTCTCATCGATTTGTTTGAGTTACTGAGCAACAAACACATATCATTAATTTTCTTGTCAATTTATGTTTGTTTTAGGAATTGCCCAGTGGATCGTCTTGGACACTGGATTTGTTCACCGAAAAGTTTGTTGGAAAATTGAAATCATATCCTTTTCAATAGCTATGGTGTTTGCATTACTTTGTCATGTATTGGTGTAAAACTGTTAACTTCCTGATTTAGTTGAATTCCTTATCGACTGTGCTACAGTTGGCAATAAGATTTTTGGCTTGAAAAGTATAGCTGCATATCGCAGTGGCCTGGAAATTAATACAAATGTTACTAGGGAAGATGCTGAGGAAGGTCTTGCTGATGTGTTACGTGGTGCGTGCTGCATTTTGATGGGTTTTTTGCTATGTTTACACCCATGTATTCTGATTAGATTAATATATGTTTCCAGCTGCACAGCCCGTTCGCATATCAAATAAAAGTTTTATCGATTTTATCTTCACTCGTAGTTTGGAGGTTGCTCTGCTTTTTGACTTGCCCATGCAGATACATACGGGGTAATCGTAATTTTGAGATTATCAAAATGTTTTTGCATTCTACTTTGTTTGATTGCTGAGACTTATCAAAAGGAAATGATAACTAATAAATTCTCTGTCACTAGTTGAAGAAATATGTCTGAAGATTAGCTGACTAATCCTTGCATTTGAGGAGATTAAATCGATTATAGAAACCTGGTAATGTTGATTTCTGTAGAAAAAAGTAATGTCCAGGAGGCTGATCCATTTCTAGGAAGCACCAAATAGATTCTTGGATTTTAAGCTATTATTCCCGGCCTACTTTCAATTAGAGTAGGAAAGTGCTTCAATCTGTATGATAATATGTTTGATTTTTCAAAATTATGATGTCTGTGTACTAATAATTAACCACATGTAACTAGTTTTGGTGATAAAGATTTGGATATGCGGCTATCCAATCCTCTTCATCTTCGGGATGTTCTTGAGGACAAGAGATTTTCTAAATGCCATATAGTTCTTTTACATGCATCCTACCCATTTTCAAAAGAAGCATCATACCTAGCCTCCATTTATCCCCAGGTAAGGTTTTCTAACTCTCTGTGAATTACATTATTTTGCACATTGGAAATACCCTTGCAAGTGCGTACGGTTGATAAACACTTTCCCTTACAGGTGTACCTTGACTTTGGGTTGGCTGTCCCTAAGCTCAGTGTCCATGGGATGATATCTTCTGTCAAGGAACTTTTAGAGCTAGCTCCAATTAAGAAGGTACGGCATGTGAAATTTAAGCTGATAACAAATGAAGAAACTATGCATTCTAAGTTCTAGGAACACCTACAGAGAGATTTTTCCTCTGTATAGAAAATTAAGCATGATTTAGGCAGTCCATAGTATTCTACGGAACTACCTGCTTGAAGCAGTTTAGTGATCAGGGTATTCTATTATTCTTCCTAGACCTGGCCATGAAGCTATCTGATGTCATGTTTGATTCATCCCTCTTAGCTATATGAAAATTCTGCAGAGGGATAGTAGGTAGAGTTGTAGAATAATTAAAAGATGTCTCCATAATGGTCTGGGCACTGTGTAAAAAATGGAGAGATGTTTCCTTTTGTGTGCATGCATGCCCATGC
This sequence comes from Malus baccata, assembly GCA_006547085.1. Lineage (NCBI taxonomy): Eukaryota > Viridiplantae > Streptophyta > Magnoliopsida > Rosales > Rosaceae > Malus > Malus baccata. The sequence goes on along the minus strand of VIEB01000047.1, from coordinate 481,883 downwards.
TCATGTTTGTTCTTTCCCCTACTAAATCTGAATTAGTAATACATCTGACTGTTGAGCATGAATCGATTTGCAGGTGATGTTTAGCACTGACGGCTACGCATTTCCTGAAACTTTCTACTTAGGTTTGTTACTATATCTACTTAATATTGTATTTGTTTGTTTTTTTTTATAGTGTTGAAAATTTGTTCATGCAATAGATGTTTATTGCATTAGCACATGGTACTAGAATTTTTAAACATATGTTTGACGTCTGCTAAATTATGAAGTGAATTTTTGTATACAATAATGCATGTCTGTTAGTTATCCACAACCACAATGATGAAAATAGACCTTGTTGTCTGAAGAATAGATGTCTTTTTTTCCTTCTGTGGCAGAGGAGCACTAGTTGTCTCAATCTGTTTGTATAAGCATGTTGGATTAGCACTAGGTTTTGCAAAGGAAATGTACTGTCAAATTAAAATATGTGTTATTAAAACATGACTAGGATGATACAAGAAGTTAAAGTAGGTATGTTTTATCAAACTCAACATGTATATGTTGGTGAAAGTACCTCTGACTCTTTATTAATAACTATTTTACACACTTACAACAAGATATAGAATCCAAATTGACTTCAGATGTTTTTATTTTATCTATATATTTTGGGAGCATATGCTCCTATCAACTTTACACGGGACACACAAAAGAAGTACTTTGATCCTATTAGACGGGGGAGGGTGAAGAAGCTAGGACAGAAGGGTAGAGTTCAAGAGAGCAAAATGCATTTAGGAACGTGGAATATAGGAACCTTAACGGGAAAATCTATGGAAGTAGTGGAAGTTATGGTGAGGAGAAGGATAAATATTATGTGCCTACAAGAAACTAAGTGGGTTGGTCGTAAGGCAAAGGATCTAGAAAACTCAGGGTTTAAACTTTGGTATTCGGGCACAAATAGAACGAGAAACGGTGTTGGCATCATCGTGGACAAGACCTTGACACAAGATGTTGTAGATGTCAAGAGGGTAGGAGATAGAATCATGGCAATCAAGATTGTAATAGGACAAGAACTTATCAATGTGATTAGTGCGTACGCACCTCAAGTAGGGTTGGATACGAGTTCGAAGGAGAAATTTTGGGAAGACCTTGGAGACTTGGTGCAAGGAATTGCTCAGACGGAGAAGATATTTATAGGAGGAGATTTAAATGGACACGTGGGCAGGGTGACATGCAACTATGGAGGTTTTCATGGTGGCCATGGTTTTGGGGAGAGAAACGAGGATGGGGAAGCTATCTTGGATTTTGCAATGGCATATGATCTCTTCTTAGCCAACACCTTCTTTAAGAAGAGAGAAGAACATGTGATCACCTACAAGAGTGGGTCGTCAAAAACACAAATAGATTTTCTTCTAATGAGGAAAGGGGATCGTATAACTTGTAAGGATTGCAAAGTTATACCAGGAGAGAGCGTGGCTAATCAACATCGCTTGTTGGTGATGGATGTACATATCAAAAGAGTGAGACAAAAGAACAAGACTTGGAAGTGCCCAAGGACTAGATGGTGGAATCTAAAAGAAGAAAAACAAGCCATTTTCAAAGAGAAAGTAATCACCCAGTGTGTGTGGGATAGAGAGGGGGAAGCTAGCCAAATGTGGGATTCCATGGCTAGTTGTATCCGAAAAGTAGCAAAAGAGGTATTAGGAGAGTCCAAGGGCTTTGCCCCACACCAAAAGGAATCTTGGTGGTGGAATGAGGAGGTACAAACAAAGGTGAAGGCTAAGAAGGAATGTTGTAAAGCCTTATACAAGGATAGGACTGATGAAAATGGTGAAAGGTATAGAAAAGCGAAACAAGAGGCGAAGAAAGCTGTGAGAGAAGCTAAGTTAGCGGCTTACGACGATATGTATAAACGACTAGATACCAAAGAAGGAGAGTTGGATATCTATAAACTAGCTAGAGCAAGGGAAAAGAAGACAAGGGACCTAAACCAAGTGAGGTGCATCAAGGATGAGGATGGAAAGGTTCTTGCTACAGAGAATGCGGTTAAAGACAGATGGAGAGGTTATTTTCATAATCTTTTCAATGAAGGACATGAAAGGAGTGCTTCTTTAGGGGAGTTGAGTAACTCAGAAGAGTGTAGAAACTACTCTTTTTATCGTCGAATCCGGAAGGAAGAAGTGGTTGTAGCTTTGAAGAAGATGAAGCATAGAAAAGCAGTAGGCCCAGACGATATACCAATCGAAGTGTGGAAAGTTTTGGGAGAGCCAGGTATAACATGGCTCCCTGACCTTTTAAATAGAAAACGAAGAAGATGCCAAATGAGTGGCGAACGAGCACTTTGGTGCCTATCTACAAGAATAAGGGCGACGTACAAAATTGCATGAACTATAGGGGTATTAAGCTAATGAGTCATACAATGAAGCTCTGGGAGAGAGTCATTGAGCATAGATTGAGGCAAGAGACACGGGTTTCAGACAACCAATTCGGGTTCATGCCAGGGCGCTCAACCATGGAGGCAATCTATCTCTTACGAAGATTGATGGAAAGATATAGAGATGGGAAAAAGGATTTACACATGGTCTTTATAGATTTGGAAAAAGCGTATGATAGGGTCCCAAGAGACATTCTTTGGAGGATTCTAGAGAAGAAAAGAGTACGAGTAGCATATATCCAAGCTATAAAGGATATGTATGAAGGAGCAAAGACTGCCGTAAGAACTCATGAAGGACAAACCGAAAGCTTTCCTATAACTGTAGGATTACATCAAGGCTCATCCTTAAGTCCTTACCTTTTTGCGTTGGTAATAGATGAGTTAACATATTCAAGATGATATTCCTTGGTGTATGCTTTTCGTAGACGATATAGTGTTGATAGATGAAATTCAGGAAGGGGTAAATGCAAAGCTTAACCTTTGGAGAGAAGTGTTGGAATCTAAAGGTCTTCGCCTAAGCCAATCAAAGACAGAATATATGGAGTGCAAGTTCAGTGCAAATGGAGGCCAAAACGAGTTAGGGGTGAGGATCGGAGATCAAGAAATACCAAAGAGCGACCGTTTTCGTTACTTAGGATCTATCTTGCAAAAGAACGGAGAATTAGATGGAGATCTCAACCATAGAATACAAGCTGGATGGATGAAGTGGAAGAGAGCATCTGGCGTGTTGTGTGACCGCCGTATGCCACTGAAGCTCAAGGGAAAATTTTATAGGACGGCAATAAGGTCGGCGATGCTGTATGGCACAAAATGTTGGGCGATGAAGCATCAACACGTACACAAAATGGGTGTAGCGGAGATGAGGATGCTTTGTTGAATGTGTGGGCACACGAGAAAGGATAAGATTAGGAATGAGGATATCTGGGGTAAAGTAGAAGTAGCCGAAATTGAAGGAAAGATGAGAGAAAATCAGTTACGGTGGTTTGGACATGTGCAAAGAAGGCCTACTGACGCTCCGATTAGAAGATGCGACTATGGGACAGAGGTTCAGGGCCGAAGGGGTAGAGGAAGACCTAGGAAAACTTTGGAAGAGACTCTAAGAAAAGACTTAGAGTACTTGGATCTAACGGAGGACATGACACAAGACCGAGCACAATGGCGTTCTAAGATTCATATAGCCGATCCCACTCAGTGACTTGGATTTTCCAAGTCTCCAACCGAGAAGTTTTTCTCCCTTGGGAAATTAAGGCAACACTACCTCAACCTACATGCTCCACTCACAAAGCTTCAACATACAAGCTTCAACAAAAGAAAATTCAAAGAACTTAGCGAAGAAGGCTTTGGTGTATTTAACACAATACGTTGAAATGAAGGAAAGCTTATTTATTGATATCCCTGATAAGTTACAAATATGTACATATACATGAGTCAAATTAAACAAACATGAGGGAGCTTAGGTTGCTTAGGAGAAGTCTCAGCAGTCGGTAGAGCCCCAGAAAGAGAAGGCACCAGAGGGGGATCATTCGGAGCCTCAGTACTGGACAGAACCCTAGAAGGAGGAGGCATTAGAGGTTGATCATTTGGAGCTTCATTACGCGGTACAGCCCCAGAAGACGAAGGCAATAAATGCCTTTGGAACAAACCCACAAATCTCTGATGATCAAGTAAAACCTGACCATCAGATTCCTTCATCTGGTCCAGCTTCCTCTTCATGTTTGTAGCATAGTCATGTGCGAGACGGTGCAACTGTTTATTCTCATGCTTGAGCCCTCTAATCTCCTGTTTGAGACTCATCACTTCAGCCGCCAATGATTCAACTTGGCGGGTTCGAGCAAATAGGCGTTGGGCCATATTAGACACAGAACCTGCACACTGAACACTGAGAGCCAGAGAATCCTTAACAGCTAACTCATCAGATCGTTTGGAAAGTAGTCTGTTATCTTTGGGAGTGAGAAGGTTCCTGGCCACCACCGCAGCGGTCATATCATTCTTCATAACGGAATCCCCAACGGTAAGAGGACCAGTAGGGGAGACGAAGGATGGGCGCCATATGTTGTCTGGAGAAGGCGGGGCTGCCTCTTCAACAAGGTTCAAGTCAAAACGACGGTCGGAAATCGAATAGGCGTTTGCTTTCTCAAAAACTGGGCTGCTCAGAGACCACGAAGGTCGATCTCAGAAATCGAAGAGGCGTTTGCTTTCTCAAAAGCTGGGCTGCTCAAAGACCACGAAGGTCGATCTTAGAAATCGAAGAGGCGCTTGCTTTCTCAAAAGCTGGGCTGCTCAGAGACCACGAGGGCCGATCTCAGAAATCGAAGAGTCACCTACTTTTCCAGCTTTGTCAACACCTGTCACACGCACACTCAACTTTGCGGAAATTATGGGCATTCTGTCGAAGATTTCTGGTGAAGTAGAAAGCACATGAATCTTACTATTCAATCACCCACTTCCCACACGCAACATTAGCTCATGGGTACCACAGATAACTTTGCCAAAGTTCTCTGACAAAGTTGAGACACGTGAAGCTTGCAGCTCCCACTACATAGCTCTGACCAAGAAGGGTAAAAGAATAGCAAAGAAACAGCACTAACAAAGTTTAGACACATAAATTTTGAAGGTCTAGCTACCATATTATTACCCACAAGGGTAAAGGAACAGTACCACTGTTGGATAATTGGAAAGTCCCTGTATGTCAACCTCTGTGCTTCGTGGCAAGATAGACTAGCAAACATGCCCAACCTTTACTCACATTCGAGAAAACTCCCAACAAGATTGCTTGCTCCAAAATCGAAGAGGCACCCCCCTCCGAATCTCGAGAGCCAGACTCCCAACATGATTACTTTCTCAAAAATCGAAGAGACACCGCTCTCCGAATCTCGAGAGCCAGACCCCCAGCAGGATTGCTTTCTCAAAAATCGAAGAGGCATCGTTCTCCGAATCTCGAGAGCCAGATCCTCGACAGGATTGCTTGTTCGAAAACCGAAGAGGCACCACTTTCCTAACTTCAAAAGCCGAATCTCCTTGGATAAAGCTTGTCTGTAATCTTCGCACGCAACATCAGCTTTCCAGATACCACAGACCACTTTTTCAAAGTGCTCTAATAAAGTTAAAACATGTGTAGCTGGCAGCTCCCACTACCGTGCTATGACCAAGCAGGGTAAAGGAATAGCATTACTACTTGTTGTTAGGGAGACTCCTATATATGTCGACTTCCATCCCCAATGGACAGGCAAACCTGCAAAAATGCTCAACCCTTCCTCATATCTGAGAGGGCACTCCCAACGAAGCCTTTCGAAATATTCAGCTTTCTTTCCCCCCGATAATACCTCTGCAAACAAGCTATACTAGAGCAAGAATATCTCATATCATCAGGGTTAAAAGCAAGAGTATTCCATATCATGCTTTTTCCCTGTCTTTTTCTTTGGCCTTGTTCTTACCTGCAAGACAAGGAGAAAGAGCAATCAGTCAGCACGTGGAATCAAGCTTCCAGTCAGGAACTGACTGCCTGGAACCCCTTACCTGATTACTTACCTGGCATTGCTCTCGAGTACTCATCTTCAACATCTTAGGCTTCCAGGGAAGATACCGCATCTGCCTGAGGAATAGATAGGGCAAGTGAGAAGGATACAAGGAAGCATGTGGAGACAAGGGTAACAGCACACATGCCGATACATCCGCTACTCTGTCAAAAGCAAAAGTATCCCATATCATCTCTTCTTATTTTTCTTCTCTTTATCCTTCATGCTGCCTGCAAGATAGGGAGAATGTGAACAATCCGCCGGAACTCGAAATCAAAGATCTGATTTGGGACTGATTGCTTGGAGCTCTGATTGCTTACCTTGTCTGTCACTTCTTTCAGCAGATCCCCTATCTCGGCGACTTGGGGGACTCCTACTACATGGTTTGTATCGCGCTTGACCAAGCCTGAAACTACAAGTAAGCTTCAAGTGAAATTGATACATTATCTTGTGCATTGCCACGAGTTAAAGATACCACCCCTGGATGGAGGAAGAGTACTTCCAGAGAAAATGCCACATCTACCTATGAGACAGATAAGGCAAGTCAATCTGAGACGTAGCCAATCTGGGTGAACCACGTACATCTTGTGTTTGCTTTCCTATCTCTATCCATTTATATACTTATCCACACTAATGACCGGAGCAATCTAGCGAAGATCCCAAAAAGCGATCGTTTTCGCTACCTAGGATCTATCTTGCAAGAGAACGGAGAATTAGATGGAGATCTCAACCATAGAATACAAGCTGGATGGATGAAGTGTAAGAGAGCATCCGGCGTGTTGGGTGACCGTTGTAGGCCACTGAAGCTCAAGGGAAAATTTTATAGGACGGCAATAAGGCCAGCGATGTTGTATGGCACAGAATGTTGGGCGGTGAAGCATCAACACGTACACAAAATGGGTGTAGCGGAGATGAGGATGCTTCGTGGGATGTGTGGGCACACGAGAAAGGATAAGATTAGGAATGAGGATATCCGAGGTAAAGTAGGAGTAGCCGAAATTGAAGGAAAGATGAGAGAAAATCGGTTACGATGGTTTGGGCATGTGCAAAGAAGGCCTATGGACGCTCCGGTTCGAAGATGTGACTACGGGACAGAGGTTCAGGGCCGAAGGGGTAGAGGAAGACCTAGGAAAATTTTGGAAGAGACCCTAAGAAAAGACTTAGAGTACTTGGATCTAACGGAGAACATGACACAAAACCAAGCGCAATGGCGTTCTAGGATTCATATAGCCGACCCCACTTAGTGGGAAAAGGCTTTGTTGTTGTTGTTGTTGTTGTTGTTGTATATATTTGAGTTAGAGGTCACTTTGAGATTTTATCAACATAGTTAACGTTTTTATTTTATCTATATGTTTGACAGGTGCGAAAAAAGCACGTGAAGTTGTTTTCTCTGTCCTACGGGATGCTTGCACTGACGGTGATCTCTCAGTCCCTGAAGCTATTGAGGCTGCTAAAGACATATTTTCACAAAATGCGATTCAGTTTTACAAGATTAATTATGCTGTAAAATCCTCTGGTTCAAATAATTATGCATCACTGAACTTCATGAAGGTGAACAGTAATGACTCAGAAAATGATGTCTCACTTGTTCGTGTTATGTGGGGTGATACTTCAGGACAACAGAGATGCCGTGTAAGTTCTATTTTCTTTTGGTTAAAATATACAATAGTACTTCCCTATGGTATATTCTCATTAGAGAGAGTGACCATGTGTGTATGTGTGTGTGTGTGTGTGTGTCTGCATCTGTGTCTCTGTGTGTGGGTGTGGGTGGGTGTGGTGTGTGTGTGTGTCTGTGCGCGAGCACGAGAGTGGTGGGTGTGTTGTGTGTGGGTGGGTGGGTGTGTGTAGTACTTCCAGTTGTAAGAAAGTGAGTTGTGAAAAGGATACAGGTCAGAAGCTACATGTGGGCCTGAGGTGACCATTGGTCCCCGGCCAAAACAGAAATTGTCCTAGATTCTCTCAACAAATTGCTTTCTTAACCAAAAAACAAGATTCATAGTTTCATTTATGAGAAAAATGAAAGAGAAGTTGCTCATTTTAGATATAGTGGGAATACCACTTTGTGAAACTTCTTGCTAGTTATGGTTCACTCATCTCATGATATGCATTTTGAAGAGAACTGTTGCATAGCACACTATCATACCAGACATACAACAATGCCTTTTTATGCTTTACCCATGGTGGAACTAGTAGAAATCTGTTGAATAAATGATCGTAAGAAACCAGTTGCTGTTACTTTTTCTTAACTTATATTCTCTTATAATCAAGATCATATATTCCTATGGGGAAATTAACATCCTAAACTGTTTCTAATTTTAATAGGTGACTTGAAATTGCATAGATTTTGATTTCATTTGCTGCATTCATTGTCCATCACCGTTTCAGGTTGTTCCCAAAAAGCGATTCAATGATGTTGTTATAAAAAATGGTATTGGTTTGACTTTTGCTTCTATGGGAATGACTTCATTAGTTGATGGTCCGGCTGATGAGACTAATTTGACTGGAGTGGGTGAGATCAGACTCATGCCTGATTTATCGACTAAACGGAAAATTCCATGGTACTTTTAAACTCCATGAGGTTTCCAAGTATATCTTTCTATCTGAGTAACAATATGTTCATTTTAGCAACAGCATCTCAAATGTTGCATTTTTAGTAATTTGTTATTTTGTTTAATACCAATATTTTCCTCAACAGGGTAGAACAAGAGGAGATGGTTTTGGCCGATATGCATCTAAAACCGGGTGAAGCATGGGAATACTGCCCAAGAGAAGCCTTACGTAGGGTTTCAAAAATTCTGAAAGATGATTTTAACTTGGTAGGTTGAATTATTAATAGTTTACGTATATTTTCTTCTCAAAAAATAGTTTACGTATAGATGAATTTGGTGATTATACTTTGTGGAAGATGCAATGTTTTTCCCCCTCTAATTGATAGGCTGCTTTTACTCAGGGCTCAGGAAGTTTGTTTTTCATCTGTATTGCAATGTAATCAGTTAAGCTTATGTTCGTATTGTTGGTGGACTGCTTGTTCACTTTATTGCACTAATGTCCAATTCATCGACAAGTTACATATGCTTTCTATCACTAAAAAGGATCAATAAATCTTCAATGTTATTTGTCCAGGATATGAATGCAGGATTTGAGAATGAGTTTTTTCTCTTGAAAGGTATACTAAGGTAATGGATACTTCTGACTCTAAGTCAGTTTGTAATTGAACATTTTACATACATTGTGACAATTTTGTATACAAAATCTAAAAACTGTGCAGGGATGGGAAGGAGGAATTGGTCCCATTTGACTCAACACCCTACTGCTCTGCATCAGCATATGATTCTGCTTCTTATTTATTTCACGAAATTGTTCCTGCTCTTCATTCATTGAATATTACTGTGGAGCAGGTGAAGAAAACTCATGATATTGTTGCTTATTGTTTTTATAATTTTGTAGGACGAACTTTTCCATCAGAATACTGTGCTGTGTAATTTATAGGTCTTTTTATCCATCCATTCTTTTGTTTATGTCATTTGGAGGTAAGGATCCACCATTTCACATGATTAAGTTATATCTAAGAATAAGGGTTCATTTATTTTGCCTTGACTTTTTGATAAACTGATCTTGCTTGTTGAAGTTCGATGTGGTGTGAGCCCCACAACTAATATCCATTTAAAAAAAAAATGGGGATCCCTTCCCTTAAAGGCCTCCTCTCTCTCTCTCTCTCTCTATATATATATATATATATATATCAATGTATTAAAAGGCGAAGGCATAGGTGAGGCTTCCCATGGATAGCCCCGCCTAGGTGTGAGGCTTCGCCTCACGGTATCTAAAATTTTGATATATATTATATATATAATTACATAAATAAAATATAATACTTTGTAAAATAAATATAATTATAACTAAATCAAATATAATATCATCTTCTTCATTACCAAGTCTAGTTGTACTTAGGAACTGCGTCATAAGGTCTTAAAATGTTATAATTAATTTTTCTGCTAGACCTTTATTAAGGGCTCTCTCTCTCTCTCTCTCTTTCTCTCTCTCTCACCCAATAGCATGCTGCAAATGCAATTCAAGTGTGGCCAGCTTTTATTAACTTTTGTCGTTGTACAAACTGTAGTTGCATGCAGAAGCTGGGAAAGGTCAATTTGAGATGGCACTTGGGCACACTGCTTGTATGCATGCTGCTGACAACCTGATTTATACTCGTGAAGTTATTAGAGCCATTGCAAGGAAACATGGATTGTTGGCAACTTTCATGCCAAAGTAGGTTCTCGAATTTTCCCTACAGATGCAGATGTGACCTACTTATTTCAGTGAAAAAAAGCAAGAATGTTGATTAGTTTAATTTGGGGACTTAATGTTCAACTAGGCTGACTGTTTCTTATTATTTTTCTTCTTTGATGTCCCTAACTAAATGTACTCTGCGTAACTTTGTGGTCTCTTGGGCAGGTATGCTCTTGATGACATTGGCTCTGGGGCGCATGTACATCTTAGTTTGTGGCAGAATGGCACAAATGTGTTTACGGCATCTGGTGGTTCCTCTCAGCATGGAATGTCAAAGATCGGGGAAGAATTCATGGCAGGGGTTTTACACCATCTTCCTGCAATTTTGGCATTTATAGCACCGATTCCAAATAGGTGATACCAAACTCCCCCAATTGAATTATTGCATTAATTGTTGTTTTTTGTGTCTAGTAATTTATGAGTCTGTGGTTCCATGTTTGGTATCAAAATAATATCTCATGGGTGCATTTCACAATGTTGTGAAGCATCTAAAGTTTGATGCTTTCAATTTTGAGCTTTTGAGTAACATGTGTAAAGCTTATGAGCTAAATTTGTCTTAGATGTACAATTTTGTAGGAGATACGATATCATAGCTTAGAATGCATTTTCGTGCCTTTTTATTCTACCTTAAAATTGCTTTGATTGAAATATCGGCTCTTATTTTCAACCATTATTTGGTGTAGTTATGACCGAATTCAACCTAATACATGGAGTGGAGCATACAAGTGTTGGGGAAAAGAAAACAGAGAAGCTCCCTTAAGAACTGCATGCCCACCTGGAATACAAGCTGGTTTGGTGAGCAACTTTGAGATTAAATCATTTGATGGATGTGCAAATCCACACTTAGGCTTGGCTGCAATACTTGCTGGTGGTATTGATGGTCTTAGGAATCATCTTCGTCTCCCGGAACCTGTTGGTAAGATAACATATTATTGTTGATAAAATGTGTATTGAGTTGACCTTCTATTCTTTCTAATTTTATTACGAGGATAGGTGGCTTTTAGATATGATATTCATTTTCCTTATAAAAGTGATTGGATTGATAATTTGAGATGAGTCGCTTCTCATATAGTTTCAGCTTTTTCATACTAAATTTGTTACTTTCCCATTCACTGAAACGATTATGTGCCTTATTGAGTGCAAAGAGTGAAGAAAAAGCATTTAATTATTTCTATCTGGTCCTAAGATTGTTTCCGCCACATTGATTTATTTTCCTTACCTGAATTTGTCATGAGTTTACCGCATACTCTGATATATATTTGAAGACTTTCGATAGAGTTTAAGCGGCTCTCTTTTCTTTCAAGAAGATTATATACTGTAGTCTGACATATTAATAATATATCCTCAATTCGTTGAACAGATACAAATCCTTCTGGCCTTGGTGCAGAAGTAGAAAGGTTGCCGAAATCACTTTCTGAATCTTTAGAAGCTCTCAAGGAAGACAATTTGTTCGCAGATTTACTTGGGGAAAACCTATTGGTTGCGATAAAAGGGGTCCGCAAGGTACGTTTTGAATATGGTTTTGTAATGGTGTTCTAGTAAATTATTTCAACCATTGCAAAACATTACTGAAAATTTAGAGCGAATAACGATCGCAATTTTCCATTTGCAGGCGGAGATTGACTACTACTCGAAGAACAAAGATGCATACAAGCAACTTATATACCGCTATTGAGTTAATTAGCTTATTGTCTTGTGACTATTCCTGGTTTAGTCAAGCTCTGATCCTGTACTATCTTAAGCTCCTCTACCGAACGCCTCCTGTACTTTCTTAAGCTCCTCTACCGGACGCAAACCAGTTTGGAAATAATGTAAGCACTAAGCATACGTGAGGCTATAAAAACTTAGACTATATTTTCAACCGAACGTAAATATGTATGGATTAATGTAGAATATTTTTATGTGGTCATCGACAAACTTGTCAAACAAACTTGTCAACGCTGGGGAAATTTGTGCTCTCGTGGTTGAAAATCCCTTCTATAGTGAGATTTTCATAGTGATGCTATAAAAACAAACTATATTTTCGCTATCACATTTTTGTAATGTTTGAGAGTTTACATTGGTGTACTATCTGACCTGGAAAGTGACGTGTATGTGCCACGTCAATGAATAAATTTATCTAATTGAATATTGGTTGTATGTAGTGATGGATCTAGGAAAAAATTATTCATAAACATATCTTAGACATAATACCTTAAAAATTAAACCCTAATTCCATCATTTATAATGTATAGAATAACAACAATACAAGTTACAATTGTCCACGACAATTGAAAATGTTGCATTATAGCTTCATTATCAACAGAAGAAAAAACATCATTCTTAATTTAAACCACCATGCTATACTCAATCATTGATCTTTTATTCGGTTTTGCGATGAACTTTTCAAAATACATAGTGGAAAAGGCTCTTGCCACTAAAGCAATGTAATAAAAAATACGCCTGATTATATACCATTTTTTTACAAGACTACCAATTCCTTTCATTAACAACAACAACAAAAAAGCATTATCCCACTAAATGGGGTCGGCTATATAAATCTTAGAACGCTATTACACTCAGTTTTGTGTCATGTTTTCCGTTAGATCCAAGTAATCTAAGACTTTTCTTAGAGTCCCTGTCCAAGTCTTCCTAGGTCTTTTTCTACCCCTTTAGCCTTGAACCTTTGTCTTGTAATCGCATCTTTTAACCGGAGCGTCTATAGGTCTTCTCTTCATATGTCCAAACCACCTTAACTGATTTTCTCTCATCTTACCTTCAATTTCGGTTACTCCTAATTCACCTTGGATATCCTCATTCCTATTATTGTCCTTTCTTGTGTGTCCACACATCTAATGAAGCATTATCATCTCTGCTACACTCATTATGTGTACGTGTTGATACTTCACTGCGCAACATTCCATACCATAAAGCATCGATGGCCTTATTACCGTGTTATAAAATTTTTTCTTAAGTTTTAGTGGCATACACCTGTCGGACAACACACCTGATGCACTCTTCCACTTCATCCATCCGGTTTGTATTCTATGATTGAGGTCTCTATCCAATTCTCCGTTCTTTTGCAAGATAGATCCAAGATAGTGAAAGCGTTCACTCTTTTAGTATTTCTTGATCTCCAATCCTCACCCCTAACTCATTTGAACCTCCGTTTTCACTGAACTTGCATTCCATATACTATGTCTTTGACCTACTTAGGTTAAGACCTTTAGATTCCAATATTTCCCGCCAAAGGTTAAGCTTCGCATTTACTCATTTTTGAGTTTCATCTATCAACATTATATCATCTGCAAATAGCATACACCAGGAATATCATCTTGGATATGTCCCGTTAACTCATCCACTACCAATTTCGTTCAATTGAAAAAAAATTCACTACTCGAACGCATACTAAGAATATAATGCCCAAGTTGATCTTGAAATACCAAGAGTTGACAAGTAGAAAATTTATTTGGATAAATTGAGCAAAACGAATTAGTTTTTGTTCATCAAAACCAGAGAATGAAGCATCTAGACTAAAAATTTTGGCCAGGTAAATTTTAAAAGAATAAATTCATCTTTGAGGCATTTTATCAAGTAGTTGGAGAGTATGTATAAAGGGCAACTTTAACCTTCAAAAGAGCAGTACCCAAGTCATCCATAAATATTCACCGCAAGGTTAGCTGACCCTCCTTAGCCCTTAATGGGTCTACCCTTGATTGTATATATAACTTACCGAACACATAAAATAATACACCAATGTAATTTAAAAACATAGTCGTAATCTACCTATCTTTCTCGTTTTGTAATAATTCTGGACTTTTAAAGTAGAAATATTATTTTTGGACGTCTCTATGCTTAATATTCGCATCACCTATTTTCCCAAGAAACAAAATGCACATGCTTGTTTATCCATTGTCACGAGTTAAAAGTTTTTGAGGGGCCAAGGACCAAACGATGGTATATTTAGATACATTGATTTAAAATGAAAAAAAAGTTGAAATGCAAAAAATTTAAGTGAAACTGTAAACACGGAAATTCCTGCGATGAATGAGACAAGAATACGTGTACAAAATAATATTTGTATTAATGATTTAGGGGTTACAATCTCTTCTACAAATTTAGCCTCTGATTCTATCTTTGTAATGGGTAGATGTAGTGTTGATGTTGTTGATCCAAAGGGCCGTCGGGGCTTGATCTTTGGGATGAACGGATGATGAATGATGAACACCTTCTTCAAGGGCCATCGGGGCTTAATCTTGAATTGGTGGAAGTTCTTCAAGGGGGCGTTAGGGCTTGATCTTGAAGGAGGATTTCACGAGGGATGAAGAGGGTTTTCTTGATCTTTCGGGATTTGCTTGAGAGCTCCAGAGTTTCGAGGCTTCAAGGCTTTGGTGTGGTGTGATTTCTCTTCCAATTTGGGAGTAGAGAAAATGTATGTCAAAATCCCCCTTTGATTCTTTGATGGAGGAGCCTATTTATAGGCTTTGGGAATGAACCACCACCATCCATTTGTTTTTGGTGGATGTTGTAGGTGAATTGGTGGAGGTTGTAGGTGAATTTGGATGGATTGTTGTAGGCGAACTTGGGTGTATGTTGGTTGTAATTTTAACACAATGGTCAACATTTATTTCACTAAGATTTCAATGTTTACAAATGTAATCTTAATGCAATGGCTAACATTTATGCCACCGAAATTTCAATGTCTACAAATGCCCCCACTTCAAGGCGTGTTGTATACATGTGCTTGTTACATGTAGAAGACGCGTTTTGAAGTCCCTTAATGCAGTTGTCGATCCAAGGGCCGTTGAGGCTTGATCTTGAACTGGTCTGGGAGTTTCTTCAAGTGCCGTTAAGGCTTGATCTTGGATGAAATTAGACTACAAGGAGCTTCGTGTAGTAGACGATCCTTGGCTTTGATGATGGATGAATCGGCACATATTTTGTTGTGCTTGTTGACTTTCCATAGCTTTGGTCTTGAACTAGGCTGGAGGAGTTTTCTGGTTTCCTCCAAAGGACTTTCCACAGACTTAATCTTGAACTGGATTTGACTCAAGGGTGGTGGACACTTGATCTTGAGTCAGGGTCGTTGAGGTTTGATCTCGAACTTAAACATGACCACGAGCATTTTCAAGACATGCATGTTTTGAAAGATCAAGGAAGTTCGCAGCATTTTCATATGAACCCTGAGTAGTTTGGTCAACAGTACGATCTTCAAGATTGATGGGCTATTCTTCCAGTTGGTGACTTGATCTTTAAGGATTATCGAGGCTTTGCTCTTCGGTGACGGTGCCAGCGAAAGGTTGTTAAAGCTTCTCAAGCCTTTTGGTTAGAGCAACGGTGTCCAGCTTGGATCTTTACTTGAACTCCTCCGTCTGGATTATGTGGTCATGCAGGGAAGGCTTCGTGCTTCATGATTTGTTCCAGCTCGTTGTGTTGCATTCTTCTCTGCTTGTTTCTTTTGCATAGCTGAAGCGGTATGCAACCTTTTACCTTTAAATGGTTCTTCGGAGCACCACCTCTCAGCGACTCACTCATGCTTGGCAGCTTCAGTGCAAAGAGCCGATGTCAACAGATCCCCACTCCTGAAGCATTTGCTGAGGGAATTCGAGACATATCAGCATGTGAAGATGAGCACTCGAGAGCAACGCTAGGTAAGTAACCGGGCAAAGGTTCCGGGCAATCAGTTCCTGGTCGGCCATTTAATTTCAGGTTCCGACTGATTGCTTCCTTTCTCCTTGTTCTGCAGGCAAGAGCAAGGGCAGAGGAGAAGATGGGGGAAGAGCATGATATGAGATACCTTTGCTTTCGACCCCAGTGATATGAGATACTTTTGCTTTTGAAGAAGTAGCGGACGATTAGCACGTGCATTCGTCGCGCTTGTCTCCATATGCTTCGATGCATCATCTTCACCTGCATCATCTGTTTTCCAGGCATATGTGGTAGACGAAGAGGAAGCATAAGATGTTGAAGATGGGTATTCGAAAGCACGGCTAGGTGAGCAATCAGGAAAGGTTCCAAGTAGTCGGTTCCTTACCAGGAGCTTGAGTGTAGGTTCCGCCATATTGCTTTCTTTATCCTTGTCTTCGCAGTGAAGAGGGAGGACAAAGAAAAGGATAGGGAGAAAGCATGTTATGAGATACTCTTGCTCTCAACCCCAGTGATATGAGATACCTTTGCTCTGGTGTGGCTTGGTTGAAGAGGCGCTTCCAGGGAGGAAGAAAGGTCAGGCTGGATGTGTTTTCAGGGAGGAAGAAAACTGAGTTTTGGTTGCAGATGTCTTTGGCAAGGAAGAAAGGTCAGGCTGGATGTGTTTTCAGGGAGGAAGAAAACTGAGTTTTGGTTGCAGGTGCCTTCGGCAAGGAAGGTGGGTCAAGCTGGATGTGTGTCTTGCTATAGGATGGAGGTCGAATTATATGGTGAGCTCTCAACATCAAGTGGTAGGGTGAGCGTGGCCTTGTCACCCACGCTTGTCGGCAGAAGTGCGGTAGTTGGCGTAATGGACTTCACACGTTTTCAACTTTGTCAGTGATCTCTGACAAAGTTGCACGTGATAGCCGAAAGCTGAGATTGTGTCTGAAAAGTGTCGACGGACTTTACGCAGGAAAATCCGGGTTTTGAAATTTGGAGAGTGGTGTCTCTTCAATTTATGAACGAATGGTTGTGTTGCCTCTCCTTTTAAAGAGGTGTCAATTGTATTCAACATGCACAATTTGAAGATTGCCTGCCCGTGAAAAATTATCTCTGCTGCTCTTTACTTCATCCAACCCCTTTTTCTTTTAGTATT